>PVKA01000090.1:266175-276359 GCA_004027165.1 Ctenomys sociabilis
CTCTCTCTCGGCCAATACTTCTGGACCCCAATAATTAGCATTATGAAGTAACTCATAGTTTTAGTTCTGTCATCTTCACATTGTCCCCGTGTAAGTTCACTGAGAAAAACAAACAAAAGGATGTCTATACACAAGACTTTTTGCTTCACAGCCAAGAAGCAATATTCTGTTCCTTGATCAAAGCTAACACAGCAAGACCTCACACGCTGCTTCACAACATAGCCAGGTTTTCGGGGCTCACACGTTTATAATCTTATTTAGCAAGGACATTTCTGACCCAGAAAGCCAACGCTGAAAAATTAATAGAACAAAAATTAGCTTATACAGTTTCAACTTAAAGCATCATCTTATTTACATTTTCAGTTGCAACAATTTTTCAAAACACCAATACATTTTCACCAATACAGAAAATGCAATTTCTTTACTTCCTTATGATACATTTTCTTTAATTAATGCAGGTCAAAAAGAAATTCAGATTCTCCATAAATACTGAATGAAAGGAATCCCCACAGTGCTTCCACACGGTCTCGGCTCGGCTGCAGTTTGGATTGTGCTTAATCTTCCCATCAGATCAAAGATGGAACATGTCCCAGGTTTTGGCACACTGAGTTTCAGATGATGGCTTGGCACTGTGTGCTTCTAAAGACAAGACAAGCATTCACACACCCCTGCCCCCAACAAACAGGCTACATTTGTCACATGCTACTTGGCAGAACCCTCACTCACTTGCCCTGGGCTTTAGTGTCTCTACTACAAGACACTTTAAAATAACACCAAGTCTGAGAAGACAGTCCTCATCTTAAGTTTTAAAACAAATCTGGTGACAAAACAGAAGAAAGGATCCTGATGCCTTGGAGCAATGCATTACTGCAAATGTCCTTTTCTTCTCCAGAGACAGGGCTAGGACATGAGGTTACAACAGAAACAACTAGGTAGTTTCTTGATTACCTAGTGTGTGCCAACTAGAGTTTACAATTATCAGGCCCTGCAGATTAAACATAGCCTCCCACTCAAAAATCATGTAACAGGGTTACAAGGAAAGGAATTCTCAAACTAATCTTAGACTCCACGTGAAAACACTGCTGAGTGGAAAGGTGCAAAACACAGGCCCACAGACTACCTTACACTCAGTAAAGTCCCAGATCTCTGTCCTCAGGTCACTCTGGAAGAAAATTTGTGAAAGGTTTATATAAGCCAGATGCATACACTGTATCCTACAGCAGCACATATCTAACAGTCTAACTGGATCTCACAGGAACCCTATGTGCTTGAAGGCAAAATCAAATGGAGAACTGCAGTTAGGTTGACTCCAAAGGCCGATAACTTGCTAGCCTTGCTCAACTCCAAAGCCCAATCTTCAACATCATTCAACAAGTATTTGGCCTAATTTAATAAATGAACCGTCTTGTGTAGATTTTTTTTTCCATTATGTATTTGGTACAGGGTTTCACTATGCAGCTCAGACTCAGTGATCCTCCTGCTTTCGGCTTCCCCAGTGTTGGGATTACAGGTGATGCCACCATGCCCAAATTTAATCGCCAGCTCAGCATGCTCCAAGGACAGAGCCACTGCAGCATGTGGGACCAGGGATTGAACATTGGTCCCTGCACTTGCCAAGCAGGTGCTTAGTCCACTGAGCTCCACCTCTGGAATATACGTTTTTAATTGAAGTCTTTCAAAAAGATAATCCTAGAGTATGAATTTGCGATTGGTGTGTCTGGAATGATAACAAAAAGGTCCAAGAAATACAGTTATATCTATTATGTTCTATATGTTCACGTAATTTGAAGTAAATGTCAAGATAACATAAACCTTACAAATTTCACTCTCTTCTGAATGATTCCAAAACTAAGGCAGAAAGAAATAACCATGCAAGACACAAGGATAACTACTGAAGATAAAAGTGTCAAGGATAAAAGTTGTATTTACTTAGTACGTAAAACCAAAGAACAGGAAACTGAAAAAAACCAACATACTGTACATAATACAGAGCACTACCTGTAGTTCAAAAGGTAGTACCAGTCTTACACAGAAATAGAGAAAATGGGATATGTGTACATATGATTGGAAGTACATGTGTATGTGGATTGCATATACAATACTAGTTTATTTTGTTAAGGTAGTTATATTAAGGAATTGTCTCCCATGATCATAAGTCCAAATGCTGCAAGACAGACCAGCATGGTAAAGACCCAGAAAGGTGCCTGTGTTGCACACTGAAGTAAAATGCAGCCCATAAGCAGAATTCCTTTTTCTTGGGCTAAAATCAGACTTTTGTATAAAGGTTTTTCAACTCATCTCATGAGCACCACATACACGACAGAGGTTAACCTGCATTAGCCCTGGTTGAAATGTTAAGCTCATCTTCAAAAACCCTATCACACAGCATCTAACCAACACTGGCAAACACTAACCTAGCCAAGCTGAACTGAAATTAGTTCTACAATAGATATTCTGGTCACAAAACTTGGACTTTTTCCCATTCAACAAAGATCATCAGAGGAATACGTTTTTCTTAAAAGAATGTAAAAATAAGACCATGGTTTGATACCTAACATTTATTCTGATGTTCCTGACAAATTAAAATATTTTACATTGTAACATCATTGTTTCTATATCTATACTTCAACATTAGAACAGAGGCCTTCACAGCGAGGACTATCATCCAGAAAAGTACTAAGGAGAACTTGCATTTGGCTAGTATAAAGACATCAACCAGTGACACCTTCATGTGGTCACATTGAGCCCACTCTCCTCTTGGCTTTAGTGTGAAAAGGCAGCTCCACCATGACCCTTGGATTGGTGGGGTCTAACATGAAATATGGGCTCTAAGAACTCATCAAATTGCTCTGTAGTACTTACCACTGATGACAGCTCTGTGCCCCCTTCACATCCATGCTTGATGATAACTAAATGAATTCTAAGTTATGCCTCATTATAGTGAATTATCTACTGAACTTTCTTAATATTTTCACATAAACCTGCAACCTTATGGAACTTTTTTATGAACATATCATCTAGGATACATGTCTCCATTTAAATAATATCATTGAGGGCCAGGGAAACAGCTTAGGGGCATGAGTGCTGACCGGCATGTGCAAGGTCCCTATGTTGATCCCTGGTACTGCAAAAAAAAAAAAAAAAAAGATATCATTACATCATTTATATGGTTAGGCTTTAATTTGATTACTCTACTACTTTTGTTGAGCTTTCACTCCTATTATATCTAAAGGTTCTAGGAGGCATTATATGTGCCCAGCCAAGACTCTTCTTTCACTGCCCTATATTAAGTACAGGTCAGGTCAGCAACTCAGGTAAAAGTTAATAACTGTAACTGACTTTTGTGAGAAGTTTTTGAGGGCTAGCAAATCTACATAAATACTCAAACTCTGGATTCACCAGTAATATGCAAAAAGTGGAAAGATGTATAAAGTAAATATATGAAAAGTAACAAAAATTCTTTCATGTTTGTTCATATACACAGGAGGCTCTCTTTCATAATTCCATCTGAGCTACACAAATAAAAGCTAACATAGTCTGTGGATGGCAATATTAGTCTTGTTAAGTGATATTTCAGCTCTTCTGGTTTCTTCAGAACTGCCATAGTTCTCTACTCTTTTTCCAATTTTATTTATTTATTTTCATTTATGTATTTTGTTCAGGGTTTCACTTAGCAGCTCAGAATCATAGGGATCCTCCTGTTTTTAGCCTCTCCAGTGCTGGGATTATAGGTGTGCACACCACGCCTGGACTCGTTCACTGGCTCACTGTGCCCCAGGGGTGGGGCTGGGGTGGCATGTGGGACTGGGGATCAAACCCTGGTCACTGTACTTGCCAAACCAAGCACTTAATCTGCTGAGCTGTCTTTCTAGTCCTCTCCATTCTTTCTTGCATTGAGGTGAAGCTATGTAAATGCTATAGGCCACTGGGTTCTGGACATTAAATATATATGCCATTCCCTCATTATAGCATGTTATTACAGTGAGGCAAAAACTTTCAGGGTCATTTCCTTCCTATGTTGCTATAATGCAGGAAGTACCTATAAGAGAAATGGAATCTCTACAAGGCTAAGTACCTGACTCACTATAGCAAATGCAAAGAACTTTTCTTCAACTTACACTGGACTTCTAATGCAAGTGAGAATAAACATGTACTAACAGACACTGAGATCATTCAGTAGGTCAATATAAATTAGCCTACCTTAACCAGCCTATCATCTAAAAGGAACACTTGTTCATCATTACTGTACTGCAAATATTGTTTTGGCTTAAAAATAAAACTTGGGGCCAAAAAATGGATGTGACTACCAGAAATATTCTACCTTGTTTTAACTGAAATAGTGATGTCACAAAAAAACACACAGAGCACTCTTAGTAACAGCAAAGAGAAGCCCTATTCTGTTTTCTACCAAGTCAGCCCAGTCCTAAGGGCCAAGTCCATAGGGCCCTCAATACAGGGACTGAAGTGAACAAATGGAACCCACTTGTAATCCCAGCACTCTGGGATGCTGAGGCAAGAGGTTCATGAGTTTGAGCAAGACCTGGGAAAATGAGGGACTTAGTGAGACTCTGTCTCAAAATAAAAAATAAAAAAGAATATGTATGCAACTCAGTGCCAAGATCCTGGTTCAATCACCCTGAAAGAGGAAAAGAAAGGTAGGAGGGGAGAGGGAGGAATGAAGAAAGAAGATGGAGTCTGAATATCACCACCTCATTCCTGTGTGATCTAAGATCCCCCACAGTATTTCCATCACACTCAGCAGTGGCCACCACTAGCACCATCAAACACCCTTTCCCACTCCTATATATTCATTTCTTATACAATACAAACAGGAACAGTTTTCAAAACAAGTTCCTACATAAGGATTAAAGAAGATAAGCAAAATCACCAGAAGTATATATACCTATATGAAAAACAAACACATTATTCTGTTTACTAAGTGCTCTTAATTCATAGCTTAGAAGTATTCTTATGTGACTGTATGCACAAAATTTTTTCATATCCCCAAATATATCAACAGAAACTGAACATGAGCCCTTGATAAACGCAAGTGTAGAGTTTGTATCATCAATGGCACTGATGATCTCAAACCTGAATATAACTGGCAATCAAATACAGGGGTGTGAGCTCTTTGGATTTAGAATAGCTATGACTGGCACTGTGGAAAGCGTCTCTGCCTTTGTCTTCTATGTATCTGTTTCTCTCATCTCTCTCTACACATACATACACATACACACATTTATTTCTATGTACATATGAAAAGTTACTTCTTCCTATATGTGAAATATATTCAAAACTAAGAGACTCTTTTTAAAGTCCTGTACATGGAAACCACCAACAAAATTTTTAAAACCAGAAAAATATCTTGCTTTTGATAAAGGAGAATTCAAGCACAATTTGTGGTGTCTATCAGTAAACATGTTTTCAAAATTTTTTAAAACTTCAAAAGTAAATTCTTCCAGTATAGTTTATATCAATAAAGTAATGGGATAAATTTTTTTCACAAAAAACATAAACTTAAGCCATTTTAAATTTGGACATATTCTAAAACAATCAAGCTCAAATTAATGAGTTCTTTTCAGTAGACATTTAAAAGAGAACTGGGCAATTCTACTGGTGTGCATGTTTTCCTTAGTATTCTGCAAATTATTATACACAATGAAACACATCCATGAGAAACTAACAACATTCTCTTCAGCTCCGCCAGATTTTCATTTAAATTGGAGACATATGCTTCCAGACAGACTGACAACTGGTGGCCAGCATGAAATAAATCGGCGGCCTTGGTCCAGTTCCCAGTGGCAGGTGTCCTCAGCACAAAGCAATTTAACTATTTAACTAATCAACACCTTCTTTAGGGGGAGAAGGGCAATCATCTAGGAAAAATGATTGACTTCCCATTCTCAGAAGTCAATATTTCTGTACAGAAGCCTAGGGTGAGATACCAACCTTACTCCATTTGTCTGAGCTGTTGGTACTCACTTCTTTTGGTACAAGTGCACCACTGTGCTACTAAAGGCCATTGGAGAGGGAGGATTCTCAACTGCCAGAACAGGAAAACAGTCTGGTGCATGTATCAGCCAAAGAAGGGCACGGACAATGGCAGCCAGACCAAAGACTGTCCGGGAACTGGTCTTGGACAGAGGAAGGGAAATGACACTTGACAGTTCTGCAAATGCAATTTCTACTTCCCCACTCAGAGCCATGTTGGGAGGCTAAGCACAGAGGCACGCTTTGTGAGGGGTCTTCAGGTCACCTGGTGCTCACACCTTTAGAAGGACTGCATGGCCCTTGTCTCTGCTTCCTGTCTGAAGATGCGATCTCCCTCTTGCATGTGCCCCTGACCCTGTGATGCCACCCACTTGAAGGCCTTCACCAGAGCCAAACTAATGTAGGGCCATGCCATTGGGCCTCTAAAACTGTGCATTTAATAAATGTCCTCTCTTTATAAAGATACAGGGTTAGAGCCCTGGACATTGGATTATACTCATGAAAACCAGAGAGACATACCAGCTAAAGAGTGTGTGAGGGCATCAGGAACACCGGTGTAACACCTGTGCTGCGTAACAGCACAGAGGGAGAAAGCAATGCAGCATAGAGCTGTCCAGTGATGGGTAAATACAAACGGACTGATCCTTTAGAAGAAAGTGCTTTGGAAGTAAGGCTCCCCGCACTACTGCTGCTGGCTATTTAATCCAACACTCAGCTAGGTGTCACTGTAAAGTCTTTTCATAGAGGTAATCAAAGTCCAAAACCAAGTGACGAACGTCATGGAGACTAACCTAAGCAGTTGCTGTGGGCCTGACTTAATCAGCTGAAAAAGCCTCTCTGTGTGCAAATCACTGATACCATCTCATCAGCCTCATACCAGCCACTGTTACTGATACTAGAACTACAACTCCAGCCCTAACACAAAGCGTAGGTAATACTACAGGACTGGAGACTCCTAAGCTTAGCCAAGAAAGTTTTTAGAGATGAAAGAAGTTCTGCTTATGAAAGCAAGAACAGCCCACACCTTTGCGCCTCCCTTGCCCGGCTTCATGGGCTCTGCACATGTTTCAGACTTGCTCAGCCAGTAAATCTCTCTGCAGAAGCCAATTTTGTGGAATAAATCCTTTCAAATGTATCTCCTACTACTTCTTTGATTGAATGCTGAATGATAAAATAACAGTTTGATTCTTTGTGAGAAAGATACAGCTATTTAGAACAATAGTTTCCAAAGTGTTGACCATGCCATGAACTTATGTATCAATCTAATGGGTCCAGAATGGTACCAAAGAAAAACTAAACAGAAAAGAACAGAAAATGTCAAGCTGGACGTGTGTGTGGCACATGTCTGCAATCACAGCATTCTGGGTGGCTGGGGCAGGAACATCCCAACTGGGTGACTTTAGTGAGATCATGTCTAATAATAAATAAAATAAAATAAAAAAAGGGCTGGGGATCGAGCTCAGTGCAAAGTCTCAGGGTTTAATTCCTGGTACAAGAAAGGGAAAGGCAATGGAAAGGGGAAAGGATGAAGAGGAGAGGAAAAGATAAGGAAGGAAAAAGGAAGGAGAGGCCAGGAAGGGAAGAGAAGGGAGAGAAGAAAGAAAGAAACCTATGTTTGCTATAAGAGTGCATATTATACTTTAAAACTTTAAATTTGAAATAAACACATGTATATAGATATTCTTACCTTGTCCTAATATACAAAATTATGATTGGAGACTACCAGAACAGGAGCATTTAAGAAACTGAAACAATAATAATTTTAAAAAACCAAAGCAAAGAATAGTAGCTTCTCAGACAAGTGGTGACTGTGGATAGAGAGCTGATTATCCTTCATGCCCGTTCTCACTCCCCAGCCCCACCCCATCTTCCGGCCTCAGATGCCATGATCTGGGATTGCAGGATCAGCACCACACTCATCCCTTCTACTTTTTTGGGCCACTAATCCTTACTTCAAACTGTTACCAAGAACCAACTCCCTGTGCCCATCACTGATAACACCCTATCAGTCTCATACCTGCCACTGTTACTGATATTAGAACTATAAGTCTAGCCCTAACACAAAGTATAGGAAATACTATAGAACTGGAGAGAGCTAAGCTTAGCCAAGAAAGAGGGGAGAAGAAGTGTACAAGAAAGGATTTCCAGGGTTGCCCTAAAAATGAAACAGACTTCGTTAATTAGAGTCAGTAAATAGAAAGTGAGAAAGGGGTAAGAAAAAGGTAATCTTAAAAGAAGACCAGCGTGTGTACTGAAGAAATGAGAGAAGAAGCATAGAAGGGGAAGCAACTCAGCATTGTGGAGGCTGAAAAAGCAACTACATGGTAAGACAAGGGACAAAATTATGTTGCAAATGTTTCTGACAGTCTGTGTGACTACAAATCACATGCTAGATTAAGTCCTTACAAATATTTCTTGCACAGAATGGAGTCTATAAAAAGGATTACAGGGGACCTAAATTAAAGAGATGAACTAGAAGCTCTGGGAGTCCTCATCTCTTTGGGGTAGTCTTTGGTAGTCTTTGGGAGTCAAGGCCCTTTCTAGGTCAGAGACTTATCGCCCAAGTGATCCCGGTGATATAGCCAGTCATTCATGCAACAGCAGAAGAAAGGCAATGTGGCTGTATTGACCTTATGAAGAAATAAAGCAGAAAAAGCAAACACAGCAGCAATCTCAGAAGCCCCATCAACAAAGGAAGGTGCTAGGACAAGAATCCCTCTTCAGGGTCAGCCCAGCACAAGAGGGTCACGCAAGTGACAACAGCAATTAAGGACTGACTCTCTTGACTAGATCTGTAACATTTTTAGAGTGACACTCGTGCATATAAATGATATCTACAAACTGGCACTTACATAATGAATTAGTCTGTGGGGATAAAGAATCACACTTGAGGTTTAGCACCATCTACTAGGATCAAAGAAAACAAAGGCTGTGTATGTTTTTAAACTCTCCAAGAGTTTAAAACTCTCTCAAGTGCCAAGAGAGGTAAAGAAAAAGTTTCCTTAAGCATTTCTAGCATCAGCTGAGATTTTCATTGCACGACTGAAATCATTTAATTTTCTAAAGGTCATGAGTAAAATGTGCTTGATTTTTCAATTCTGGAAGCTGGACCAGACATCACATAGCAGGGGGAAAACTATAATGAAGCACAAAAAACAACTGTTAGGACTGTGTATAGAGACATGACCATGGGTGCAAAGGTACAAGGCCGGTGTGTAAAAGCAGACACAAAAGGAATAGCAGGATGCACTGCGCCACTGCATTCCATGTGAAATTAAGTCACATACCACCACCAAGCGGGAAAGACTACTTGCTTATGAACAAATCACTCCCTCCTTCGGTGTCCCAGGAAGTACAGCCAAATGTCACCGACCAATTTGGCAGCTTCACCGCAAAGACAATATACATCTGTCTCTATATGTACTGCCACCTTGTGTTTCCCTTATGTACAGGTATGACCTACAAGGCAGAAGCCTGTTACATGAAACCAGACAATCAGAGGACCTTTGTCATGGAGGACAGGGCTGTCAAATTATTTTATGTCTCCCTGAAAGCTGCCATGGCTTCCATTACCCTGGGACTAACGGTCAGATCTGGGGAATCATTGACCCTTGAATCACACTACATCGGACCTCATTTACCCTGTGATAGAATAGTTGGCTCCATAAATATTAGAAGTGCCACTGCACTTCTTAAATGCATTATCTCCCCAAACCCAGAAACTGTCCACACAAAAACCACTGCAATGCCAAGGCAGTACCTTCTGTGTAAAAGCAGGGAGGGTTCTGTAAATACAGGATAAAACACACTGCTAACTCATTTTGAACACAGAGGCCACGCTTCCAGACCAGCTGAATGCTTCGACAGCACCTCAGTGTGTTCCAGAGGAAAAGTATTAGCTCTAATTTCTGTCATGTTGTATATAGCACAATCCCTCTGATCAGGTGAGCTTGAAAAGGCAGTCACATAACAACACTCCCTCTTTTTTACCAGCATCCTTAACAAACTGGTCAAAATCTCCCAATAATTCTAACTCCAAAAAGATTTTTGGTCTACTCACTGCTTCCAATTTCCATTGCCTACCCGGATGCACAGTAACAAAGAATGCAGGGCTGAGACCTTCTCTTCTTCCTCATCCTTCTCCTCCCCCCCCCAAACTTTCCTAGCCCTGTGGGTGTGCACCTTGGTGGCCA
>PVKA01000091.1:0-82947 GCA_004027165.1 Ctenomys sociabilis
TATATATATATATATATATATATATATATATATATGTGTGTGTGTGTGTGTGTGTGTGTGTGTGTGTGTGTGTGTGTGTATGTATATATATGTATATATATATATATTATTTTTATCTTTTATTCAACTTAGCAGGAAAAAATATAAAATAGCAATGAAACAGTTTCAAGACAGTTGAGAGGCCCAGCGAGTGTGTGGGAGAGATTGTGCACTCCCCTGCACCTGCTGGACACTTCTGGACCAAGCCCAAGCCAGGCATGTGAGTGAGACCTTCAGCCATGTTCTCAGGATCCCTGGAAATCCCTCCTCCAGAACCAGCCCAGGCAAGGCATGTGAGAATTTCCACCTCAATGTCCGTACCTCACCAGACCTAGCCCAAGCCCATGCCCAGCTAGTGTATGGGAGAGCTTCTGCACTCCCATTTGCCTGCTGGATCCCTCCAGGTCGAGCCTAGGCCCACTTGTAACTGAGTCCTTCTGTCCTGCTCTCTGGACCCCTCCAGACCCAGCCCAGGCCTGGCATACATGCCTGGTGTGACACTCTGCATCTGAAGTCCCTGCACAGTGGCTAGGGTCCAGAACCACTGAGCTAATCCAGGAGCAGAACATCTTGCCAGAAGGGCACAACAGGTTCACTTGCAAGGACTGAGGCAGAAAGAAGCTGAGCACAGCAGCCAGACCCAAGTCAGGCACAACTGGATGAATCCAAACTTCCTAGATCTGCGCCCTGTAATCTGAGACACTTTGTTACACCCAGATCCATAGAAGCATCCTCCTCTTACTCGCTTGGCTGAGAGAGGGAGCAAAAGGTAACCAAGGTGAATTCATCTGCCTGGAAAACACCAGGTACACCAAGGGGAAAAATTCAGACAGAACTTAGTGGCACTAACATAAATACAAATTCCCAATTTAATATCTGCTTAGCTATATAGACATAATGACTGTTCCTACTGTCTAAAATACAAACCCACTACTTACAAAAGTTTGTTAACAGCTAACTATCATTAGCCAGTATTAGTGTTTCTTATAGTAGTTCTGTAAGTACAGAACTGTAACTGTCTTAATCATATAATCTCTCTTGGGTAAGGATTTCAGTAGGTGCTAAGGTTACAACTGCAACAAGGTTCTACACCAAAGGTCACAGAACAGTGCTATACATAATGACAAAGAGAAGGATCAAAATGCAATCTCAAGCCCCAAGCCCACACAGAACAAGTGCAGAGGACACTAGCACAGAAGAAATTGGAAACAAGACAGCTGAAATGCCTGAATCAATAGCATCTGAAACAAAGAAACAACAGCAGAAAGGTATACAGGAACTCAGATTAGAAATAATCTCTGAAATACAAAAGAAATCTCTAAATTAATAGGGTCTGAAATAAAGAATCAAATGCAGAAACATATAGAAGAAAATAAGATTAGAAATAATTTCTGAAGTAAAGCAAGTATTACTATAATGAAAGAATTAATAACGGCTTCTCAAGAAGACACTGATTAGAAAAATGATAGAATGGTCAATATAGGGAAGAAATAAATCGTATAAGCAAAGTCAAAGAGATATAGAGGAATGTAAAAATCTCAATCACAAGGTTGCAAAAATGTTTGAGTAAAAGTGGAGATATGGCTTTAGATCTTGAAGATGCCATCGCAGTTAATGAAAAGGTAAGAAAAGGTCTCTTAAAAACAACTAGGATGCAGGAAAAAATAATTCATCACCTGCAAGATCATGCAAAGATGAACAACATGAGATTAATAGGCATCAGTGAGAAAGAAGGACTCAATACAAATGATATAAAAAGTATATAAGCAAAAGTAATAGCAGAAATTCTCCCAAATATGGGGAAACAATCTGACATACAGAAACTGAAGCATACAGAAATCCAACGAATTTTAACCTCATTAAAAATACACTAAAACATATAATCAAGACCCCAGAAATCCAACACAAGAACAGTATACTGAAAGCTGCCAGACAAAAGAAAAATATTACATTTAAAGGAAAACCCATCAGAATAATGGCTGACTTCTCTTCACAAACCATGAAGACAAGAGCATGGAACAGAGTACTTAAAGTCCTCTATGAAAACAAATTCCAGCCCAGACTACCATACCTTGCAAAACTCTCTTTCAAGATTGATGGAGAAGTGAAACACGTCCATAACAAAGAACAACTAAAGAATTTCATGATAACAAATCCATCCCTATATAGGATACTGAAAGATGTTCTAGAGAGGGACCACAATGATCAGAACTCCATGAATGAGAATGAAGGAACCCACTAAATAGGGCAAACAATTAAACACAGGACAAAAAGGAGTAAACAATAACAGGTAAATAACATGACAATCATAAGGAAACACATTTCAACTATAGCCATCAATGGAAATGGACTCAATTCACCAATTAACAGAAATGCACTGGCACAGTGGATTAGGAAGCAAAACCCAACAATATGCTGTATACAAGAAACACATTTAACTCAAAAAGACATTCATAAAGCCAAAGGATAGAAAACAATACTACATGCCCCAGCACCTCAGAAAAAAATCAGGGGTAGTAATTATCTTCTCAGGCAGTCTCAATTTCAAACCAAGAAGGATCAAATGAAATAAAGAAGGCCACTATATATTGGTTAGGGGAAAAATTCAAGAGGAAAAGGTAACACTCATAAATATGTATGGAGTATGGAGCATCCAACTATGTAAGACAAATCTCAATGGACAAGAAAAATCTAATATTCAATACCACAGTCTCAACAGGAGAACTTAATACCCCTTTATCCCTAAAAGATAGGTCAAGCAGACAAAAAATATCAAAGAAGTAGCAAAAATGAACCAAAGCTTGGAACAAATGGACTTAGTGGACATACACAGAGTGTTCCACACAACCACAGTGGAATACACATTTTTTCAGCTGCACATGGGTCATTTTATAAAATAAACCATATATTGCAAGGGTCTGAGTTCAATCCCCAGCTACAGCAAAATAAATAAAACAAATAAAATAGACAACATACTAATCAATAGGTCATGCTTAAGTATACACAAGAAAACAGAAATTATCCCATGCGTATTATCTGACCCCAGTGCAATGAAACTGGAAACCTCATAAATTGATGGAAATCAAACAACAGCCCATACAGCAACCAATGGGTCACAGATGAACTTAAACAAGAAATTCAACATCTACAAATCAAAACAGTTTAATATGATAGTTACAATAAATAATACATTGCATATTATTGTCTTCATAGTAGTTATTCAGAGGACAAAATGTAGACAAATCTTGTCTTAACAGTATTAGTACAAACCTTTCTTCTCACGCAACTAAGAGAAAGTAGCTGTATATCCAAACTATCTTGTATATACATACATTTTTTTCACTACAAAATGGTTCTTTACATAGGAGAACCTGTACTGTAACATCATGGAACTCAGTTGTATCCTGAATGTTCTAATGATAGAGATTATGGGGCCACAGAGGAAAGTTTTTGATGATGTAGAGTGTGCCTGAGAAGAGTCACATGGAGAGAAAACTTTCTCTCGGCTTTCAAAGACAGCAAATTGGTCAAGCAATGGCTGTGACTCATTAACATGGCTGACACTGACAAAGGACCTAAAAACTATGGTACAGGGTTCAGGATAAATCCTGAGGGGATTTGACTGACCTTGTCAGATACAAAAGTTAAAGTCTTACTTTATCTTGGTCTTAACAGTCCAGCAGAAAAGTATAAAAATGAAGTATGAAAACTAAAGCCATATTAATAGGCTGAGCTATAAAAGACTCAAGTCAACAACATCTGACATTGCCAGTCCTATGGAAAACCCACTACTATTATGGACTACTGGACTACATTGGAACATTTTGCTGAATTCACGCACCTACAATATTTAAATGACATTGGAATACCCATGTCTGACAAAACTAAAAGGGGAGATACAAATAAAGGATCATTTTGTATCTGTATATCTGTATGTACAAAATAGTTAGGATAAATATACAGCTACTTTCTCTTAATTCAATGAGAAAAAAAGATTTGTACTAAGAGTGTTTGGATAAGATATCATGTCTGCATCTTGTACTGTGAATAACCACTCCAAGGACAACAATATGCAATGTATTAACTATTGAAACTTCCATCAGTTTTGAAATGGTATCATTGCTATTTGTTCTTCAATAAAATTAATGAAAAAAATAATAAACCAAAATGGTTCTTTATATATATTTTTGCTCTATTTTTCTTCAGAGATGGGTGTTCCACTACATTTAGAGAAGCTATATTAGGAGAAGTCTTTTTTTTTTCTTTTTTTTTTTTTTTTTTTGTCTTTTTGAGACAGGGTCTCACTATGCAGTTCAGGCTGGCCTTAAGCTCACTTTGTAGCTCAGGCTGGTCTCAAACTCACAACAATTCTCCTGCCTCAGCCTCCTGAGTGCTGGGATTACAAGCATGTGCCACCACGGCTGGCTCGGAGAAGTCTTTAAAGGACCTTTATATACTTGAAGCCAGTCTAAAGGCTGTAGGTGCCTAAATTCAAAAACAAGAGACTACAAGTTAGAATTAAAACAAAAAATTACAAGTGATACAGAATTTTACTTCACAAAGTAATAAGAATTTTACAACATTTGTTGTAATAAATAATGTTATCTTCCAACCAGTTGTTCATATTGCCAGATATATGCAGTAGAACTAGAAGAACAAAAAATGTATAAGAAATTAAAAAGAGAAAAAGTATAATCAATTGAAAAAAGGAGACAAATATTATCTGATCCTTTCCATAGACCAGCAGAAATGCACAGTACAGTTGTTCAAACCATCCTACTTACGTACATAGATAAATCTCTTTCTCCCATTCCCTCTCCTATCCTTCTCCTCAACTCAGTAACTCTTTCCTTTTGAATAAGTTGGTTCCCCTTTCCCAGTATATATTGTACCCTTCAGATTCCATTTTTGTCTTTCAGATTCTTACACTAAGAAGACAATACGATATTTGCACATGTGGGTCTGATTTATTTCACTTAAGAGTATATTCTCTACTTGGATTCATTCATGGACAGAAGACTCAAATTTATCCTGTTTCATAGCTGAATAACACTCCAATGTGTAAGTTGATGGGTATCTATGTTGTTTCCAGAATTTAGCTATGATAAACTGTGCTGCAATAAACATAGGAACACATGCATCATTATGTCCAAGTCGGCATCCAAATCTGTGCTGAGTAACCTTGCCATGTGTCAGTAGGATCAGTGCTGGGTGCAGGGCTGATCTTGGCCTCCAGACTTGGGGGCTGGGCCAAAGCATTCTGTATGTTGTTCGCTGCCCTGCCCACATTTGCTTACCCTGTGTGTCTCTGCTTTGCTCTCCTGGTTATGTGGCAGACCTCAGACTGAGAGAGCCTGAGGCTGCTCCCTGTCCTCTGGACAATCAACGTCTCCTTCCCTTTAGAGTCCCATCAAGTCAACACCCCTTTGGTGTCTCCTCTAATAACACTGAGGGCAGGGTAGAGGAGTCCCGTCGATCCACTCACCCTGCTAGAAGGAGGGCAGGGAGAGCACTGATGTCCCCACTCATTGTAGCTTAAGGCTCATTAGGTTCCAGGTCCTTCTATCTCATGATCTTAGGAGCAGGGCGGGAGGGATGGTGTTGTTTTGTTTTCCATAGCCATATTCCAGTAAACAGAAGTGTACGGATTTCAACAAGGAAGCTAGAATTTCAATAGAAGAAGTCAGCTCCCTGATCTGTGGATTGTGAACAAAGAGAAGTGTGGAAAAGCTTGCCATTCCTGCTGCATTATTTTCAAGGCTAAATTTACCTGTGGAGCCCTGGAAAGTCTTCAGTACAAGTATACAATGGCCTTCAGTTATTCCAGCAATGGTTCCTAAGTGTTGATGTGTAAAGAAATAACCACAGCAATCTGAAAATGTAGCTTCCACCTCTGTATGTCTGAGAGGAGACTGAGCTCATTCTGGTAAGCCTTCATACTCTATGCTGCTGTCCACAAACCACATTTGAATAGGATGGTATTAAAGCCTCTAGATCATGCAAGGGTTGAGAGATTTCCTCACATCCCTGACTACAGCCTCCTGCAGGAGCTAGCAGGGCTGGAAGCCTCAGCTCTCAGCTTTCAGATGAAGAGGCAGGTGAGAGCCTGCTCTGCTGACAGCAATCAGCCAGAGGAAGGCTGGTCAAAGAAGCCATTAGCATTTACAAGTCACTGCAGTAGCCCTTGTTGGGCAATCAAGGCCACAGCAAAATGGTTGCCATTGAGGCTAATGAAAAGCACATAAAATGTGCACTTAAATAGCACTTAGAGGGTGAAAGCTCTTTTAGAAATGTGCAGTCTCTGTTCTGTGATAAACTTGTTGCTCATTTAGTTGTTTCTGTCTCTGGTTCCTTGGGTCCTGGGCTGGTGCACAATGAGCAGGTAAAGGGCATTAGCCCTTCCTGGAATTATCTCATGTGAGCCAGACTCCTACTCAGATACATAGGTGAGGATGCTAAAACTCAGAGTAGTCAACTAAGGAAGGATACACTCAAGTCCCGGGTTTGTGATTTAAATTCTAGTCTGCAAATCAATTTTTGGAGGCAGTTGGGGCATCTGCACACTCTCTGAAGTTGCAGAAAAGCTGTATGTGAATGCTATCACCTTTGGGGATTCAGGAGAACAATTTTTCCTTGTCAGTTTCTCAAAGATACCTGTGATTCTCCCAAAAGATAAAACTCCCCCCCCCCCCATCCTGTAAAGCACATCTGAGGAAGTACCCTGAAGCAGCAGTTCTCAGTCTTTATTAGAGTGACCAGGTTCTAATGTCAGATGTTTTTAATCATCTCAAGAGAGTGAGAGTTCAGGGTCCATCACCGGTGAGAATAGGTCTCTGATGAAAAGGACTTGTTTTATTCAGGTCTGCTTTCAAATAATCTTGCGTTTTAATCATCATAATAACATCACTCGCATTTGTTAAATAGGAATGTATCTGGCAAATACTCTTTCTTTTTATAAAATGTCCGCTGTGAAAAAGATTTGGAGAGCTCCTTGCAATAATTAGGAGGGAGAGTTCAGGTGTGGATCTAAGTTAGGAAGAGTGGAATTCAACAGGACACTTATGTTCACAGATCTTCTTCTGCAACAAAAATGGAAAGCCAGGTGAATAGCCTCAGGGGACACTGCTTTCTCCAGGACAGCCCTGAAAGACCTCACACTGGACTACAAACTACATACTTTCTGCTGGCATGGGAGGGACAAAGCCAGGCTCTCAGGGCTTCTCACGCACCCTTAGCATCACATCAAGGCATCCCTCAGTCTTCCTCAAGACAAAAGCCAGACATCTCAGCAAACACTAGTTGGAGCAGCAGGACCTATGTCAGGACCAACAGTAGATACTGCGGTGATCAGGTAGGGCTGGCTTGGTAGAGTTCTCCTGAATTCCAACAAGAAAAAAATCATGCGGGGTAGATCTTCTCTCAGTCTCTCAGCTGAAGCCCCACACTTTGAGTATGAAATGTCCCTGTGATGGGCGTCAGGGGCCCATATTAGGACAGGAATTTAATGGGGAGACAGGCATAAAAGGCCCTGTTCTCTGACTGTCCTGACCTCCTCTGAAAGCCCCTTCAGGTGTTACCTTCTTGGTGGAGAATTTTCCACTTGCCTTCCCTATTTTACTCATCCCCAACTTTTTAAAATGTATTTGGTTGTAACAGGGTCTCACTAGGCAGCATGGACTCATAGTGATCCTCCTGTTTTCAGCCTCCCTAGTGCTGGGATTACAGGCGTGCACCACTAGGCCTTGACTCTGTGGCCAGCTCAGCCCTGACAGCATAGTTGGAGGGGCATATGGTACTGAGGATGGAACCCCAGTCCCTATGCTTGTCTAAGCTTGCCTAAGTGGGTACTTTAGTCCGCTAAGCTATCTTGCTGGCCTCAGAACTTTTTTAAAGCATAGAATTACTATCAGCTTTATATGAGAAGTAATAAAAGTGGGTCTATTTCTTCCTAGAAATGTCTGGAGGCAACATTATTGGAGAGAGAAGAGACTGTACTGGCATTTGGACTACACCTTCTATAACAGAGGAATCTGAGGGCCAGAAAGAGGGACTTTCTGAGAGGCACAGCCAGTGTGTGGCAAGACAATGACTGTGTAAGGCTTTGGAGGGACAGCTAGATGCAAACCATAGCATTGCCTGTTTATCAATTATACCATGATGACAAGAGTACTATTTACCTTACATTACATTACAAAGAATGTTGCATCAATTGTAGAAATGATGGACACAAGGCTGCTCTACCACTAATTTCGCATTTTCATGTGCTGACCTCTTCACATTACCTCATTTAATCTTCTGGTCTTGAAGACTTAAGTAACTTGTTGAGAACCCCAGGAGAACATGTTATGTCAATGAGGTTAGCCTGCACCTAAGCCACCAAGTAGACAAACCTGTTACTCTGCTTCTTTCTCTCCATCTGTGGGATCTTTAAAAGAGCCACCTAAGAACTTCTTCACTTAAGTTGGTCCAGGTCTTAAGCCAACACACATGTTTAGAAATGAAACAAGAATTAGCTGGAGGCCTTCTCTGGGCAATGGCTTGATGCACACACTAGCACAATGGGAGCTGCTGAAAACATTTGACTGTTGACAGAACAAGGTGTGTTTACAGACTCTGCTATGGTTTGTGTTTAGGTGTCTCCCCCCAAAGCCTTAAGCAGTCTTAGGTGGGGCTTTCTCTGAGGTGACTGAATATAGAGTGAGTGATTCTAGGATTAAGTGTGTACTATCATTAAATCAGTCTACTGGGCTAGGGAGATAGCTCAGCAGCATAAGCATCAGCCTGGCAAGGGTGAGGTCCTGAGTTCAATCCCCAACACACACACACACACACACACACACACACACACACACACACACACACAAATCAGCCCACTAACTGGTTTGGTACCACCCTAATCCCAGTAGTCTGGATATAATATAAGGAACAGAAAGAGGCTTGTCTTCTCCCTTGCTTGCTCTTTCTTTAGCATCTTCTGCTTGTCATGAACTGTTTCTTTTCATGTTGCCTATTTGCTATGCTACCCTGCCTGGGAGCAAGCTGATTATGAACTGAAACTTCTACAAACTAAAAGCTAAATAAATCTTTTCCCCTTTACCCCTGGGTTTTGGATATTTTGTCTTAGCAATGAGAAAAAGCAACTAAGGCCCCACGGAAGGTCAGCAGGGAATAGCACCAGATCATACACAAGGTGATCTTTGCCTAGACAGATAGTACAGCTATGATTTCACTTCTTTATGCTCAGGTTCAAGAGTGGCAATAGCTTTCCTGTCTACTTTTCAGAAGGGACAGTAAGGATCAAGTGACATCACTTATATGAAAGTGTCCGACACCGGTAAGCATTTCTCATCACCGACATTACAGTCATAGTAACAGGAAGAAGAATCTCAAGGAAACTCACAGGCAGTTTGACTTTGGAGCAAATGGTACCATTAAAGGGTCCGGGACAATGAGGAGCCTGGGCTAGGAAATGATTTATCTCCTTCAGGGGAAATTTAAAAGTAACTGACTCCCAGCCTTACGGCCACTTGGCGGGAAATGTGTGACAGAAAATCCTGACACGTTCATGGGCAAATGGACTCAAGCTGAGAACATTAAGTTAAGTCAGTCAGACATACAAACTTGAGTATCATATGGCTTCTCCTATGCGAGAAACACAAAGTATGTAAATGCGAATGAGAAGTGAGCTCATGGGAAGATGGGTAAACAGGAACTAGAGAAGTTCAGCTGGTTCCTTGAGTTACCTCTTCCATTGTTTCAATATTTATTTATTTATTTATTTAGGTCCTGGGGATTTAACTCAGGACTTGATGCTGGCCAGGCAGGTGAGCCTGCTGAGCTATCTCCCCAGCCCTCAAAAATATTTTAATGTCTATTTAGTTGTACTATTACTTTCTCTTAGTTCACCTAAAGGAAAGGTTTGTGTCATTATCTGTTTATTTTTGTAAGCATATTTTTGTCTATATTTTGTACTCTACTTTTTAAGATTCTTGTACAGTATGTTAGTTATTGTTATTCTTATTGTGTTATGAAATTTTGTTTTATGTTTCCAATAAAATTTTCTTAAAAGGCAACCAAAATAATTCATGGCTGGCCCAAAGTCATTGTGTAGAAAGATGCAAATGGAATATAAAGACAGTATTTAAGGGGCCTGTCAGATAGCTCAGCAGACTAATGTTTCTGCTTAGGCAGTGGCCAGGGTTTGAGCCCCAGCATGTTGTGCTGGCCCCACCCCAACCCCCAGGGGCATGCTGAGACAGCAATTGAGTCTGAGCATGGTGGTGCATGCCTATAATCTCAGCACTTTGGAGGCTGAAAACAGGAGGATCACTAGGAGTTGGATCTATGCTGTGAGACCCTGTCAACCCTGCAAAATAAAAATGAAGATGGCATTTAACAATATTTAATCCCCTTCACCCAAAAAATCTGACCCAGTTTCACAATACCATTTGCCTAGCAGCATAGAGAGAAGCCTCATTAAACAAATATGGAAAACCTGCCAAAGGACCCATGAAAACTAGAAAGTCTCCACCAGCCTATTCAGAAGCTCTCAGGTTGACTTGTACAGCAAGTGGTGGAAGAGGTCAGTGCAATGGTTTATACAATCTGTACAGTCTGCAAGTCTGAGCCTTCGGGCCAACTCAGCAAATTCCCTCGAGCACATCTAAGCATGTCTGTCCTTCACAGCTAGCAGGGTGGGAAGCTAAGACTATGCCAACACTGACCTCCAAAGCACCCCCATAGTCCCAAGGATGGCCAGGCCACCAGCTTTATGAAATCAAGCTGTAGAGGTTGTTACTACCCTCCTCCCTTAAAAGTCCTCCCCCAAGAACAAACCACAATGTCATTTCAGAGGTTCACTGAATAAGCAACAGCTTTTTCTGGTCGCTCATCTTTCAAGCCACACTTGCAGATCACAGCAAGCCTGTTAGTATCTTTCTTACCCCTCTGTTTTCAAAGGAGCTGTAGAGGTTGTAATTAAAGTACCTTGTCTGGTAGTGCTGCAATTAGTTCCAAATTAATTGTGTCATCAAAAGTAATTCAAATATAAACACCCAGCCTGCAGGTGCTAATACCTTGGTGGGTTCTTAGAGCTATTGAGACCTCCCTGCCTTTTATAGGTCCTGTCACCCTGGTGACTCCCCTTGGATGACTCCCTGGGTAACTCACAATGAAAGTAAATAAAAAAGCAATGACATATATAACAGCCTTGGGATTGCGACTTCTAGAGATGAAGTACTGTCTTACTACCAATCGGAGAAACCTGGTGAATGCAGCAAAGGAGCAGGCAGGTAGCGAGGGGGGAAAGGACAATGTGTTCCTCAGCTGGCTGGGCTGTTTCCAACAGCTTCCTTGATTTCAGTAAAAATGAATCTCTGCCTCTAGTGGACAGGTCAGGTGGCTCTGGTCACAAGCTCTTTACCACTTGCTTACTGGTGTCTTACTGGGTAACTTCTCTGTGCCCCAGTTTTCCTATTTGTCAAGTGGATATACTAGAATCTACCTCACAGGACTATTGAGAAGATTGAAAGATAGACTATCTAGTTCCTGAGTATTGTCTGATGCAAATAGATTCCATACAGGATATTTTCTCTTTTTTATTACCACATAAATATTTTTTTAATTACTGTACTCCTAATGTGGAAAAGTATTAGAAGTGGGGCTTGCTCGGACCCTTCCCCCTCTTGTTGCCCTCTCCCATGACTCCTTAGATTACCACATAAAACACGAGATGCCCAGTTAACAACCAACTGCTTTGAGTACAGTTCCATTCCATGTACTCCAGGGGACACATGAACACTAAAAATCTGATTTCTCTGAAATTCCAGTCTAACTGATCATCCTACTTTTGCGTTTGGTTGCTGAAGACAGCAACTCATCCACTTTGCTAGCGTGTCAGCAATTCCAGTCAGTGAAAAATGCCCTTCTTATTAACTTGCCTTTACTAATATTCTTGCATTCACATCATCCTTACTGGAACATAGGTTGCTAGGAGCTGGGATCATGTCCCACTTCTCTCTAGGTATTTTTTCCCAGGGCCAGCAGGGGCCGCTGTCCAAGGTTGTTGCTTCAGACAAAATGCTGCTGCAAGACTTGGTCAAGGGGCTCTTGCCTGCCTTTCCCAGATGCTACTTTATAATGCCCCTTTCACCCACTGGATCTAGGCAGGTTGGGGTCCTCCGTGTTGCATTCTTGGGACTCAGCCACTCTCGAAGTTTAGACTTCCCTACCAAGTAGGAGCATCAGCATAGGTTTAAGATATGTGTGCTATTTTTTCTTTAAACTGTGCCCAATCCATTCTCTGCATCCCAATTCTGTCATAACCCTCGCTCCACCGGTTAGAAGAATTGAGCTTGCCTCATGCTAACAGCATCTCATTTATCATTATGGAGCCGAAGGAGGGGAGACCATTAAGCTGAGTGTGATGTTTCATTAGGGATTTTTCCGACACCCATGACTTTGCGTAACATGATGAATAAAAATGGCCTGAATTTCACTGGTGGAGACATTTTCAGGCTTGGCTTGCTCAGCTGCCTGATCCTGGTTATGACTAGTAAAGCATGCCTGATTTCAGGTCTTCCCTTAAATATCCATACAGGGTGGTTGTAATTTAATTTCACTTGAATCTTTTAGGCACTGATAATGATTCCATTCTCTTATAAACTGAAAATCTATCAATTCTTCATGATTTCTTGGCCTAAGCATGTAGATTTTGAGAGCTGGATCCACAGCCTACCTGAAATCAGCGATATTTGCAAGTGTTAAAAAGTATTGTTTGGGTTTTTTTTGTTTTGTTTTGTTTTCTTTTGTTTTTGTTTTCTTAGTGGTTATTTGTTGTACAAAGTGCAGACATGATATTCTATTTACAAACACTATTTAGAGCAGATCCCTGTATTCATTCAATTAAGAGAATATAGCTTATACATATCTTTTTAAAAGCTGATTCAATAATCAATACTTCTTACATTGTGATCTTCCTAGTGGTTATCCACAGTACAAGAAGCAGATAAGTTATCCTGTCCAAACACTATTAGTGCAAATCTTTCTTCTCATAGAATTACACAAAAGCAGCTGCATATTTATCCTAACTGTTCAATATATACAAATACAGAATGGTCCTTTCTTTGTATCCTCTTTTGTTTAGTCCTGTCAGAAATGGATATTCCATGGGCATTCAATTATCATAGCTGCTTGAATTCAGCAAAACACTCCAACACAGTCCAGCAGTCCACAATAGTAGTGGGTTATCCACAGAAGTTGTTGACTAGAGCCATTTATAGCTAAGCATATTATTATGGCTTTACTTTATATACCTCATTTTTATACTTTTCTGCTGGATGGTTAAGACCAAGATAAAGCAAGACCTATATAACAAGAAAGGTAACTTTTGTATCTGATAAGCTCAGTCGAGTCCCCTCAGGGTTTCTCCTGTAACCCTCTACTGCACTTTGTAGATTCTTTGTCAGTGTCAGCTATGTTGATGAGTCATGGCCATTCTTGACCAGTTTGCTCTCTGAAAGTGTGTGAGAAAGTTTTCTCTCCATGTGACTCTCCTTAGGCACACTATAGATCATCAATCACATTCCTCTGTGACTCCATAATCTCATTGATCAGAAAAGTTGGAGCACAACTGAGTTCCATGATGTTACAGTACAGGTTCTCCTATGTCCTGAGTCTTCACTGACCTTGAAAGGCTAGGGCCAAAATGTTGGCTAACCTTATAGCCCTTCCATTTCTCGAATTTTTGATCTGTACACTTAGGTTGGTAACCATCCAGAAGAGAAGCTGATTATTACACTGCAACATGTGCAGTTCAGTTTATCCTCACTATCTGTCTAAATATCAAACATCTTAGGCATAATGTGGAACAGATATTTTCCACCAAGTATTTAAGTCCTTACAGAATACAAGGGAAAAACTTTTTTTAAAAATAGTACTATACACATATTATTACACAGAAATTTAGAAATCTCACTCCAGAAAGTTGGCTATCATAAAGAAATCAACCAACAACAAATGTTGGAGAGGCTGTGGGGAAAAAGGAACACTTCTCCACTGCTGGTGGGAATGTAGACTGGTGCAACCATTATGGAAATCAGTGTGGAGACTCCTAGGATTGGAAATCCCATTCAAGACAGCTATCCTCCTACTAGGAATTTTCCTGGAGGAACTAAAAACATCATATCATAGTGATATATGTGTACCTATGTTTATAGCAGCACAATTTGTGATAGCCAAATCTTGGAAACAACCAAGATGCCCATCACATGAGGAATGGTTGAAAAAGACGTGGTATTTTTATACAATGACGTATTATTCAGCTATAAAAATGATAAACTTGAAGCATTTATATTTAAGTGGATGCCACTTGAATATATACTAAGTGAAATAAACCTCACTCACATGTGCAAATATCATATAGTCTCCCTAGTATAAGAAATCAAAAGAAGAAATACAAATAGAAAAATATTACAGAACTAAAAGGAAAGTGAGAACTTGAGGATTGGACAACGAGGACAGGGTAAGGAGAAAAGCTTGGAAACATGACAGAGACAAAGCCATACCTTTGTACACACAAGATGGGCAAAGCAAAGATCCCTAGAAACATCAGCAAGTTTTTTAAAGTAGCAGTTAAATGGTAGGATTTTCAACCCAACGATCTATAGATGCCGACACCTGTGAACCAAGCAACTGTACTGAAGACAGCAATGTGTAATGGAAAGGTCACGCTTGGAATGCCTGCCATTCTGGTCTGCTAAATACATACTTCCTGTCATGACATACCAATTATTATCATACTGTCTCACAAGTAAAAGTTTTTTGGGGGGGCGGTTATAAATGAAAAAAAAAAAAGACACAAGGAAAAATCTGACAGGACTGTTCTGCTACAAGGCTGTATATGGTTGACAAGTATTGGTTTTTGGTAGTCATAATGCTTAATTTTTTTTCTTTTTCTCCCTCCCCCCAAATTTGCACGTTTATGTCTGGTAATCTAAGCAAATAATTTGCAGATATTAAGTAACAAGACAACAATTGTCGAATTCCTATTATTCTGTTTAGTGAAATTCTATATTGTTTCTAGATTTTTTCTTTTTCTTTTACTATTTTTTATTCTCCCTAAAAAAAGGAAAAGAAATTACTCTTAGTCCCTTCTGACTGGGAGCGTCATCTTTGATAAGTCAGATGTAAGGCATGCGCAGAGAAATAGCTCCCTCTTTGCTGCAGGATTGAACATGAAATTGAATGGGTGGTTATTTGAGCAGCATTGTGAAATAAAAACTGGCTTGTGAGGGAGAGATGTGTGGCTGGAGAAAGTCCACTCTCTTATCTCCTAGACTTTGCAGTTCTACATAAATGTTAGTGTCTTGGCCTGCAGACTTCTATATTTTACAAGAGGAAAAGGAAAAATGTAGAGAGTTGCGTGCAGCCACACCTGAAAGATGGCCCTGGCTTCCGCCTTCCACCTTCCCGATGGTGAGCGCTCTCAGTGATAAACAACTCCATATATGGCTAAGGCTAAAGCTATGGCTCGCTTCCGCGTACCTGGACCTATTGGCGGTGCCCACGTGGCCTTCCGAGATTGGACGCCCGAAGGGTATTTAGCTATGAGTGGTTTTCCCCCGTGGCAGAAGAAGATTGTCAAAGGCTGAATAAACTGCTTGGAGAAGAGCTGGTGGTTGCATCTTCCTTGCTGGCAAGGTTGCGCGCGACAAGTGGTGGCCCGTACAGGGAACGTGTTCCTGCGGTGCGGTCAACGACAGCTCAGAACTTTCTGCCGTCAGGGGGTGCACCGGTAAGTCCTCAGGTAAGTTGGGGATCCGCGACAAAAGCAGGGAATACTTTGCTCTTCTCTATAGACACAGGGAGCAGGATAAGACTCGCTGATGAGCTGGTTTAAAAGTGAAAGTAAAAAGGATTTCACCATGGGCGCTTCTTCGCACCCAATTTTTTGGCTCTACAGGAGCTGCTGCATTCAAAACATTTAAAACTAAATAGCCCTAGACCAGCTACAGGAGGAAAGGTCTGAGAAAACAAGCAGTGAAGGGGGGTCGAGAAGAGGAAGGGGCTTGTACCCTGATCTTCCTGAGTCGGAGCCTCCTGAGTCCACGGACTCAGAAGAGGATGACTTAGTGCTTGCTGAGGCAGTTGAGAGATTAAAAGTTAAAAAAGAGAGAAGTCAAGAGAAAAAGGAAGTGCTGGGCATAGAGAAGCCCTGCTGCTCCTCCCCGGAGTGTAGGGTGGGGCCCATGGCTCCACCGCCGTATGGGGACAGCGGAGGGGGAGGTCATTCGGGGCGTTCCTTTAACCCAGAAGTGTGGAGAACAGTAAGACTGGAGCTCCCTCTAGCTTTTCCTGTATTTCAGGACACCCAAGGGAATCGATATCAAGAACCCTTAGATTTTAAAGTGATAAAGTCCTTGGCCGAATCAGTTAGAACTTATGGCATTACAGCTTCCTTTACTATAGCCCAGGTGGAGGCCCTAAACAGACACTGTATGACACCTGGCAATTGGAGTAGTCTGGCTCGAGCATGCCTGAGCCCTGGTCAGTACCTAGACTGGAGAGCTTTCCTAATCGAGTTCGCAACCGAAGAGGCTGTTGCCAATCAGCAGACAGGCTACCCAGTTCAGGTGTATGAGCAAGTTAACAAGATTGGTATTAAGGCATGGAAAGCCCTGCCAAACAAAGGGGAGGTGAGCGGTAATCTTACAAAAATTTTGCAGGGCCCCACTGAACCATTCTCTGACTTCGTTGCCAGGATGGTAGAGGCTGCGGGAAAAATCTTTGGGGATCCAGATATAGCGATGCCTCTGATTAAGCAACTTGTGTACGAACAATGCACTAAGGAGCTACCACTGCTGCCATAGCTATGAGTCATATAGTACAGACTGCCCAAACTCTAAATAATCTCTCAGCCAATGTGGCACAAGCCCTAGATGTACAAAAGGGCCTTAATGCTCAGCTAAAAGGAGGCCTCATGGTGGTTAATCAGAGGATTGATTTGGTTCAAGAACAAATTGACATTCTTTGGCAGATTGCTCAGCTTGGCTGTGAATGGAAATACCCTGGACTCTGTGTAACTAGCATACAGTATGAGAATCTAACCCATGCTGCAAATCTGTCTAAGCAATTGTCCAGTTATCTTTTAGGCAATTGGACTGGGGAATTTGATGGCCTAATGGAACAACTGAGAGTGGCCATCGTGACGGAGAACTCGACAAAGATGGATGCTGGACTAGCAGAGGGCCTGGTTACATGGTTCTCCACCGCCATGAATCACCTCAAAGAGTGGGCGGGAATGGGAGCTCTGGCTGGCCTGATGGTGCTGATATCCTTGGTTTGCCTGTGGTGCATCTGCCGCATTAGGTTTCTTCAGCGTCGCGATACAGCCATGATAGTGCAAGCCTTTACAGCCATTGAGACTGGACAGTCCCCTATGTCTGGTTAGCCACCTTGAAGGAATAACCGTTATTAAGCACAGGATGCGAGGCTAGAGCTCTGCACTTGGAACCCAGTGAGGCTTGGGTTCCCAAGAAGAGCATGCCTGATTGCACATGGGTTTGATACCTTACTTCCCACCTCTGTGAAAAAGGGTATCGGACGGGTCTGGTACTCCTCGGGTGGATGACACCTGGGTGAGCGCTAGTACATGTCCCAGTCTGGCACAGCAGAGATCAGGCCTCTGTTCTTGCCTGTTGCTATAAACAAAAAGGGGGAACTGTAGAGAGCTGCGTGCAGCCGCACCTGAAAGATGGCGCTGGCTTCTGCCTTCCCGATGGTGAGCGCTCTCAGTGATAAACAACTCCATATATGGCTAAGGCTAAAGCTATGGCTCGCTTCCACGTACCTGGACCTATTGGCGGTGCCCACGTGGCATTCCGAGATTGGACGCCCAGAGGGTATTTAGCTATGAGCGGTTTTCCCCCCGTGGCAGAAGAAGATTGTCAAAGGCTGAATAAACTGCTTGGAGAAGAGCTGGTGGTTGCGTCTTCCTTGCTGGCGAGGTTGTGCGCAATAGAAAAAGAACAATAAAATAAATGGACTTGCCTAAGCACAATGTGTAACTTTTCACTGGTATCTCAAAAGGGGCAGCTGATATGCATTGTGTCAAGGACCCTCGTGCATCCCATCATTGGAGGGAATTTTGCAGGCTAACTGAAGCCGTGTGTTGGCAATGGGAATGCCACTTCAGAGCTTCTAGCAGTTTATCCCAAAATGCTCAAGGGATTTTTTTCCCTTTAAGAATCAATATCTCATCAGGAAGAAAAATTAAAAGCTATACATACACCTATGTTAATTAACATTAGCAATTTTAACAAGAATATATGAGAAACAAACTCTATGTGCTTGTAGAAACCATTAGGTAAATTATGGTGCAAAGACTATGATTAGAGATAATATATTCACTAACATGGTAGTTAGGAAGAGTTTGTAGACATGGGAAAGAAGGAAAACTTACACATCAAATGGAGAGCACTTACCAAACAAGGTGTGAGTTTTGACTGCAATTATTTCAGTTTAACTATGCAAATGGAAACAAGTTAGAAAAGGGAATGAAAACAATAGTTCCATTAGAGTTAGTTGGGCTAAAGGTAATTAATAATGATTTTAAGAATTGGTCTTGGAAAGCTAAAAATCCTCTTTTCAAATAATAGTGTAAACTAACATTCAGCTTGTAGATTTGCTTCAGTAGTTCCTTAGAAGCATCTTGTTGCAACCATTTAGAGAAAAACTTCCAAAGGGGAAAAAGAAAGTCATCTATCTGAGGATGAGCAGGCCTCAGAGTGGACCCATGATGATGATGGGCTCTTTGCCTTACTGAGGAGAAGCCAACGCCTAGGAGAACTGAGAGCACAGGGAGAACAGCAGAGTTACCACTAAAGAAGGTAGGGTGGATCCCATGGAGAAAGCATGAAGATGCCTGTCAAGGTTGGAGAATTGCTAGGCTCCCTCATCTGGACTCATAGAGCCTACACAGAATCTAGACAAGGGCCAGCTAACCACTGGGCTCAGCAATGCCATCTTGGAAGCATGGGCATAGATGAGGTCACAATGCCCTCTCCATGCCTATGTAGTGGTCCTTTCTTTGCACTGTTCCAGGCCACTGTGCCTATTTGCCAGCCTTTGCTCCACTCATCCTTGGTCCATAGCTGAATTGCTAGTTATACACTCTGTTCTAGAAATGCTTTTCTCTTTCGCTAAATCAATGCACCGTGCTCATATGCCTGGGCCTCTGCAGACAGACAAGAACTCCTCTGGCACCAGCAGAGGTCGCTTTCAGAGATTTCTAACCACAATCACAATGACCACTCCACATTACCCTGAACAGAGCCCAGGGATCACAGCAGTCCTGACTCAGGGATCTTTGATACCCTGAAATGGAACCACCAAATAGATTCCATGTCCTTGTGTACAATGAGCAAATTACAAAGTGTACATACAATGGTGACATAAAAGCAACTGTGTTTACTGAAGATCATGGAAAGATGTGTTCAGGGACAAAAATGTAGTGTTAGGTTGATAGGCAAATGAGAGGCACCACACAGATATATCAGGCATTTAGATTGAAGAGCTGGTCACCGCTACCCAGGAGCCTCTCACTGGGTCTCTGTGTAAGATTGGCAGGGATGATTGGCAGTGTGCTGAGTCATCTCAAAAGCATGGTGCACAGGACTTTCCAAGAGTTCGTTCATGCTTACATGGTGTGTGCGACATGTAGTTTATATTCATGAACCTTTAATAAGATGGGATTAAGGAAAAGGCTCCTGAACATCAGGCCAAAAAATCTAATACATTTGCGCTCTGGTCTGGAGGTATAGAGAGTTTTAGGCTCTTCGGTATTTTATTTCTGTTTCTTTAAAACAGTGGTAGAAAAAAGAATGGTTTTGGGTACTGTCCAAATTTAAGTAAGTGGAAGGGAGTAGTCTCCGAGCCCCCATTGTGATATCTGTGCTAGTCTCACCTGAGAGAATTGATGCCCAAAACACTCTACAGGTTGCAGGAGGAGGAAGGGTTCCATGGCTACCTCCTTCTGAGGGGGTCCTCTGGCCCTGCCTACATGGGCCAGGGAACCCTTACCTTGAATGATCTCAGTGTTTCTGATGAGCCATAATTGTGTAGGCCAGTTTTGACCCTGGGCTTGGGCCATCATCTGTAGCTTAATGTATTTTAAATAAGAAACAAATTTGACTAAAAGATTAAACATGAAAGATCTAAACAGTAAAGCTGTAAGAAGCATTAATAAAGACCGTAGCTAAGACAGTAACCAAGATTGCCAATTTTAGATATTTGGCTAGGACATTCATTACTTGGATAGCTTTCTGTGGATCTTAAAAGTGTGCTCATCAAGTTTTGTTCAGTATCTTTGTTTCAGATTGATTTATGTAAGAAATACATTTTTCTAGTAGAGACAAACATAACCTCTGTTTCAGTGGACAGGAGATCTAGTCCCCTACAATACTGGATGGTGTCTTGGTTACTTTTCACTCATTGCTGGATCAAAATGCCAACACCCAAAATGAAGGAAGGAAAGGTTTATTTAGATCACAATTAGTACAGTCCATACTCTGCTAACCCCAGGGTGTGGAATCAACAAGCGGATCCAGCCAAGATTCCAGATCCATGCAAGCTTCCAACATCTCAAGTTGACGCAATGTATGAACCACCACAATCCACCCCTTGTCAACTTGGCAACTATATGCATGTGTGTGTGTTAAATATTATATATATATATATATATATATATATATATATATATATATATATATATATATATAAACATATATGTATACAGTTAAACATATATCTCTTTAAACCAGTCTCCAGATATGAAGATATGCTTAACATTTCACAACTTGGACATTAAAACACAGCTTTAGTAGTAGTCCTTAAGAATAACTATTAAAGTCTACTAACATTATATTACATGAGAAGCATAACATTTTGCCCCTGGACCTACAAAGACCCATGCCCATCCCTTTATGCAAAAGGCACTCTAGTGTATTTGCAAGGGTTGTCAAAGTCCTAACAGTTTCAATATTACTGAAGAGTCCAAGCCCCAAGATCTACAACTGACTCTTAGCTGTGAGCCCCTGTACAAATGAAAATTTAAACACTTCCAACATTCAAAGATACAACATAAACATTACCATTCCAAAAGGTACACACACAGGAGGATACAAACCGTTGGGACCAAAGCAAGTTCAAAATCTAGAAGGGAAAACATTAAGTCCTATAGTTGCCTGTGGAACATCCAAAGCAAAGTGTAATGAGTTATTAGCTCCAAAATTCTTACATGGCTCCACCCCTACAGCACTTTTGCTAGTAGTTCCCATGGCTTTTCTCAGGGACTGGCTTTGCTCTCTCATTGCAGCTCTCCTTACACAATCTACATTCCTTTTTGAAACTCTTGAGGTTTCCACTGAAGGGGCTTCTCACTCATAACTTTACATACTGCCCTCTCAGGAGCACACTGCCTGGCTTCTCAGGCCTTCTCAAATCTAGGTGGAAGCCTTAACCTCAGAATTCTTGCATTCTGAATGCACCTAAAACCAATGTCACATGGATGATGCCAAGGGCTACTGCCAGCTGGAGAAGTGGCCAGGCTTTCTTCACTCCTGGCTATAGAGGTTGAGTGTCTAGACTTCTGAGCACTATGACTATGATTCTAAAGAACAAATTCTCTATGCTGGCACCATTCTGGAATCTGGCATGGATGTCTCCTCCATTCTGGAACCTGGTGTGCCTGCCACCTCCATTCTGGAATGTGGGGCTCTGTCGATTTCTTCTCAAAGCAAAGTCCCTCACCCTTGTTATTATGAGACTATGAAGTTGAGAACCTGCCACCTCCTGTGGCGCCCTTAGAACATCTTTTCTATTCTCATGTTCCTCCTGGACAATGGAGATCTCACCTATATCTTTACAGCCCACAGCCATCCTAGCTTTCCCTTCTGGCAAAACTCTCAACATTTTAAATCATCCTGTTCTTTGCTTTTGACTCTCAACATATATCTGACTAAAAGCTCTGAGAAATAGTCATGCTACTTCCTCAACATTCAACTGCCTTGAGATTACTTTTTGAAGATTAACTAGTCTACTGTGCTTAATCTCAGTCTCAGGTAAAGTCTCTGGACAGGAGGAAAATGCAGACAAACTCTTTCAAGCCATAATACAAAACATCTGCAGTTCAATAACGAATTCTGTCCTTCTTCCCAGTAGAAACCTTCCCCAGCATGGTTTTTACAGGAAGAGTTTCTATAAGTCTTCTCGTTTACTGAGCTCTGACCAGAATCTCCCATAACAGAAGAGCTGAAGGCATCCTAACTCTTCACTAATAGACCTTTCCAAACCTTTCCTATCTCTTTCCATAAGCCATTCCTAAAAGCTTATAATCCACACTGTCAAGTATAGTCACATCAACAACCCCATTCCTGGTACCAAATTCTGTCTTGGTTACTTTTCACTCATTGCTTGGACAAAATATCAACACCCAAAATAAAAGAAGGAAAGGTTTATTTAGCTCACAGTTTAGGGAGGTTTCAGTCCATATTCTGCTGGCTCTAAGGCAAATGGCAGCAGTAAACAAAAAGAAGAGGAGGAGCAGCTACCCAATCAAGTTTCTCTTTCTTTCTTGTATGCTGACTTTGAAGACCAGCACTCCACCATGAAGATCAGAGTTCCTCCAAAGTGGCAGAACTGTGAAATGGCCCAGAAAAGATCAAAGTAGGTCACAGAAGCCTTTCTCAAACCATTCGTATACCCTTTTTGTGCTGTTATGCTGAGGTGGGTCCTCCCCACCCTAGGATGGGGCCCCCAGACCCCCATGGAATCCACAAGCAGATCCAACCAAGCATCCCAATCCAGCCAAGCTTCCCACATCTCAGGTTGATACAATGTATCAACCACCACAGATGGCCAACTCAGTTAATGAACCTGTTTAATCTTAAAAGATAGCAACATCATCTAGGCTGTTTCTCAAGCTGTTAGGTAGTTATTGATGTTAAGAGAAAGATTCCATTTGCTTCAAGGTTTGGTATAAGTAGTCACCATTCATTTTCTGTATTAGAGGTAGCTTTTGAATCATGTTGGAGGATCACAAAAGAAATAGGACAAAACCAAAAGAGGAAATATTATAATATGGGTCAAGGACTTCAAGTGTATCAAACAAGACAGTGGCAAGAATGGCTATGAAATTTACTTAGAGGTAACAAAAGATTTTTTTTTAATCTGGTTGAAGAAGTTTGTTGCTTTTCTTTCCCACAAGAAACATAGTTGTCTACTAATTTATAACTCATGACACTTGTGGTCTGTTTGCTTTTTGGTGTCTCAGGCATCTTGGGTTTTACCTTGGAGAGGTGTTTCTATTTCATGTACCTTAATTACAGAAGGGGTGGTTAGAAGCAATGTGTAAGGTTCTTTGCAAGTGAGGCATGTTGTTCTCAGGTAGGCCCTCTCTTGAGATGGTTGTATGAATATGGAAGACCAGAAAGATGTATCTTACGCCAGCACATATATTGACCTTCTTGCCCTGAGTGAGTCAAAGTGCTCAAGTGAGAACAACATATTATATATATTGGGTGGAAGTCTGAGGAAGACTTTTGCTTCAGCAACCAGGGTATGACTATGGAATAACCTGTCCTTTTAACTCCATTCTATTGCCATAAGTGAAATGTGCTAGCTGTCCCTGTCATTTGGCTAGTTCTTCAGATCACAACAGATGGAATCATTTTGGGCAATGGTTTGTCTTAATTCATATTCTACTTGTTGGCTATTTGATAGAGCTAGCTGGATTTAGAATGATTTAAAGACTGCAGAGAGTCATCTGAAATTTTAGCAAGGATGCTGTGGTATTCAATGAGCCTTTCTCCAGTTATCTACAATGTTGCTTGAGTTCTAACCTGGTGGGGGATTAGAACTAAGAGCTTTTATCCTAAGATTATTTACTTTGTTTTTTTTTAGGGAAGGGTCTACAGGGTGTTCAGAGTCTCACTAATAGATCAGACTCATAGTGATCCACCTGTTTACAGCCTCTCAAGAGCTGAGATTACAGGCACACACCACCACAGCCAGTCTCAATTGCCCTCTCAGCGTGCCCCAGCAGTGGGGCTGGCACAGCAGGCCTGCAGGCCAAACCCCAGGCCCTGCACCTGTCTTCAGGTGCTTTCATCCACTGAGCTATTTGGCTTGCCCTCTAAGGTTATTTTAGAAGCTTCCTGGGCTGAGAGTGTCTTAGGCGCTATTGTTCACACACAGACAGTCCAACCCTGTGTCACTGCATTTCAACAGGTCAGCTTTCCTGGCCCTGACATTGAGTTAGAACTGCCATGACTACTCAACGATTTTCAGCCACGAAGAGAGACAAATGCTTGATTAATTGAGGGATTCCTAATACTGTGGCCTGAATAAGGGCCCATTTAAAGGCATTTTGAGTGGCTTCTGTTCATTTCAAGGAGTCAGTTCTTAGTCCTGTTGGTTTCTGGTTATTTACTCTAAAATGGAATATATACTTATGCATTAGAAGCCTACCAAGAAAGCCCTCAGTCTCTATTTAAACTCTAGATAATCATGATAATAAATTGTCTCTGTTTTTGAGAACATTGTCTCTGTGATAGCATTAAAATGAACCCCACAGGGCCAGCGAGATAGTTCAGCACACTAAGTGCCTGCTTAAGCAAGTGCAGGGACTGGGGTTCAATTCTTGGCACCACATGTTGTGTTGGCCCTACCCACAGGCACGCTGAGCCAACTGCCCAATCCAAGCATGGTGGTGCATGATTGTAATCCCAGCACTGGGGAGTCTGAAAGTAGGAAAATCACTACAAGTTCAAGCTGCATAATGACATCTTGTACCAAATATATAAAATAAATTTTTAAAAATTTAAAAATTATACCCCAGATATGTCACCTTTTGTTGAAAAATCTGAGCCTCATAACACTTTTTTAAATATATTTTATTTTATTGTATTGTATTGTAATGTATTTTAGGGAAGAGTCTACAGGGTGTTCAAGGTCTTACTACTAGATCCTAGATTGGACTCACAGTAATCTGCCTGTTTACAGCCTCCCAAGAGCTGGAATTACAGGCATGCACCACCATGCCCAGTCTCAATTGCCATCTCAGCGTCCCTCAGGGGTGGGGCCCGCATGCCCAGGGATTGAACCCCTGGCTCCTGTGCCTGCTTGAAGGTGCTTTAATCCACTGAGCTATCACTTTAACCACTTTTTGTAACATACTTTTTAAATACTTTTTGCTTGAAAATTGAGGGTCTGAATGATGCTTTTATAGAGTAACTCCTTGGGGGATACAAATAAACATTATTTATGTACTATAATAGGACTTTATTTTAGAACTTTATATCTCTCAGATCTTGAGCTAAAATCTGTGCAAACAAATGGGGGCATCTATAAACCTCTGAGGCAAGACAGTCCAAATAGAGTGTTGCTAAAGTCTTGTTTAGGAATATTCCTATTCAATGACAAACAAGTATTGGAAGTTAGCATCCACAGAGATACAAATGATGGGTATCTCCTGAGATCTGTGCTAAAAGGATGTATGGGTCTGCTACTAATTGGAGAATGGGTGCCAGTGTCTTGTTGATGGTTCTGAGATATTGCACAAGATAATAATCTCCTGATGACCTGACAACTAGCAAAATAGGTATATTGTTATGCAAATTATTGTAACACCAGCAAATCAATAAATTTTGGCCAAAAATTTACCAGTAATAGGCTTCCATTCATTTCTTTCTTTGTTAAGGAAAATCCATCTTTGGTGAGTATATAAATGAAGGTCCTTCCACAGAATGACTACTAGACTGGCCTCCACAATCTTCCATTATGCCATGCTCAGGGATCAACTCTAGGCACCAAAATCTGATTCCATAGGGTTAGGTTGTCTGGGTCTCTAAGAAGTAGGACATAGGCTTCCATAGGTTTGGATGACATAGTGGCCTTGAGCATGAAGAGTAGATCTCTTCTAATTATTGGGCACTACAGTATTAGAAAGGGAGCTTGAAATCTCCCAAACAGCAGTTCAGAGTAGAGGTTAAAGAGAGCTGACCAGTTAAAACCTTCAAGATGAAAACCATTTTGCAACAGGATGAAAGGTTACCCCACTAACATGTTAAAATTGAGTAAGAAGCCCCTGTATCACAATAGCTTGCCTGCTACCTGTATGGTTACTCAAGGCTCCTGAAGGTGAGGAGGACACCTTTTTGTTGGGGCCGCGCAGGCCTCCTCAGGCACCATCATTTGCTGTTTGAGCACTTTTTCCTGGCATCCGTGGTGATGCCTGCCCTTATCTCTCTTTGGGGCCAAGGGCAGTCCCTCCTCTGATGCCAAGGGCTTTTGGGTCCAGACAGGCCTGACAAGGGTTAGGCAGCTTACAGAGCAGTCCTTTGTCCAGTGCCCCAGTAGCTTGTGCTTGAAGCAGTCTGACTTGCTTTTATCAATCTTTGGATCACCTCCATTTTTCTTATTGCTTCAGGATTTGTATCCATTAAAGAGATCATGGCTTTAGCCTATTCTTAAGATTCAACTTTAGTTTGTCTTTTTATTTTGTCATAATTATTGAAGACCAAATTAGCCACATTGGCTAATTGACTTAACTCAGCTGTGGACCCGCTTGGAGTCAATATAGCCTTCTCTTAATATCAAGAACTTGCTAATCAGCACTCGGGAGGCTGAGGCAGGAGGATTGTTGTGAGTTCGAGACCAGCCTGAGCTACAAAGTGAGCTTAAAGCCAGCCCTGAACTGCATAGCGAGACCCTGTCTCAAAAAGACAAAAAAAAAAAAAAAAAAAAAAAAAAGAACTTGCTAATAAAATACTTTCCTATGATAACCTGATCTTTCTTAGAATCTAGATCTATATAAAATGATGTTTGAACCAGAGAAAGAAATCAGGTGAATTCTCATCAGAGCCTTTAGTGATAGACATGAACTTATTTTGCTGATGTAAAGCACGAAGATAAACTGGACATCTTACCAGGTTAGATCAAGAGAACTGTTAGGGTACAGGAGACATTAGAAAATTTTTCAGAATTGTGAGAAAATCTATGCAGTTATTTTGTACTGGTGAAGATCCACCTAAGAAAGCACTTAATAGACAGTCAAGTGGGACAGCTGAGGCATTCCTCACCGTGGGTTTTATGGGCAGGAAAAGTTGTAGGCAACCTAACAGGCCTATTCCTCAGTTAATCCCTTGCTCATTTAAGGGGACATTACAGGCCCACTCCTGGTACCTCTCAAGCCTTTCATCCCCAGGATTATGATCTGGTGGGGCTGAATTCCCTGTCCAGTGTGCTCTAATTAAGCTAAACTCCTTGGGGACCTGAATTCATTAATATCCAGACTTAGATGGGTACCAGCACCTTTTTATAACCTTTGAATCTCACATTATAAAGATAACCCATATTTTTGCAAAAGGCAACAGGAGCTAGAGTGCTGCTCTGTCTGAACATCTGTCTAAAGACAGGTAGTAACCACACCCATGAAAGTCTCCAAAGACACTATTTTTCTTTTCATTTTTGCTAGATAAAGACACAGAAGGATATGCATCTGGTGTTGAGATTTCAAAATGGGAAGCAGGCACAATAAAAATTCAGTCATCAAACACAGGTTACACTACCATTAAAAACAACTGAGTAGAATGGAAAGAGAAGCTAGCTCTAGAGCAGTAATCCCAGGAGAAGACAGCTATAAATCATCTTTAGGATGTAGAAAAATTAAAGTCATCTTGTCACTGCTGTTTTTCACAACTACCACCACAGCCTCTGCTGACATAAAACTCTTTAAACACACAGGTTTTCCTTTTCGTTCTTCATGCAAGGAAGCATTAAGCTAGTACTGTACTTTTCATCTCTTGTTTCACCTCAGTTAACCAGCACCAAAAACTTAAAGAGTCTGAATTGTCTAATAAACAGAGGCAACAATGACAAGGAAGGGACTGAAGTTTCCTCATGAGAGAGAGAGGAAAGAAAAGCAATCCATGAGGGCAGTCACAAATAAACTGGTAGCCACTCAGGTCAACATGATCCAGGGCATGCTGCCAGTTGTGAGCCCTAAAGAACATTAAGGATGTTTAGAAGATCTAGACCCATGCAGAACCACAAGGAAGCCACTGGGAAAATTATGTTCATGCCAAAGCCTCCCAGACTCTGGTTTCCACTGCCCACAAGAGCCATGAATCTCTCCAGCTGCCTCAAGTCATAAAACAACATGGAAACTATAGAGGAAACTTCGTGCTGCCAGAACCAGCAGCAAAATATAACCCTGACTCACTGGAAAGAGCCCTCTTGCATTTGCAAAGGCTGAAGGCTTTCATTCTAGAGTGTAGCTGTCTCACATCCCCATGTTGACAACAAGCACCCTTGATCACTTATAAGAAGAAGAAAAGAAAGCCTCCCCAACAGGGGGGTTATGTTCCTTTCTTGCTGCTGATATCTGCTGTCTCCTAGGTGGCTTTCCAAATGATACACCATGGGATGAATCCAATAGATAGATACCAGGCTCTTCTGTACAAAGAATTACAAAGAATATGTAAAAGAGGCAGCAGCTATATTTATTGAAGATCACAGAAAAAGTGCTCAGAGAAAGTCTATGCTGACAAAAATGTGGCAGTAACAGAAAAGTGGTGCTGGGTTGATAGGAAATCAAAAGGAACTGCACAAAGGATAAACCAGGCATTCAGATTTGAAAGATGTGCACTCCAGCTCAGGGGCCTCTCACTAGGCCTCTGGGTAGGACTGGCAGTGGTGACTGACATGGTGGTGAGTCACCTCAAGGGCTTCCTAGTGATGCATAGGATTTTCCTAGAGTTCTGATGAAATTAGATGCGTGTGGTCTGTCTTACCCTTTAAGAATAGCAATGTGATAGAAAGTTTAAGGAGATCTGACTATGAGATCTAACACATTTGTGCCTGACTGGTATTTATTTCTGCTTTTCTTAGAACAATGGAAAAAGGAATGGCCCTGGGATGTTATCCAAATTCAAGTGGGTGAAGATTGGTCTCCATTTCCCACTGTGCTATCTGTACCAGCATTCCTAGCCAGCATCACTGGTACCTGGTTCCATGCCAAGAGCTAGGTCCTTCAGGGCCTAGAAGACAAGGCCTCACTTGCCCACCTCGCTCTCAACTCAGTGTCACTTCCTTTTTTTTTCTGTATTTTAGGGAAGGGTCTACGGGTGCTCAGGGTCTCACTACTAGATCAGATCAGAGTGATTCTCCTGCTTACAGCCTCCCAAGAGCTGGGATTGCAGGTGTGCGCCACTACGCCGAGTTCAATTGCCGCTCAGCACACCCTGGGGTGGGGCAGCATGACAGGCCTGGGGATTGAACCCCCAGCTCCTGCGCCTGTTTGCAGGTGCTTTAATTCACTGAGCTATTTGGCTGGCCCTTCAGTGTCACTTCTTACTCCCTCTGATTATTGTTCCTCAGCCCTCGAAATACAGCTTGAATCTGTAGAAAATAGAAATTGATGTTAGTCAAATGCTCTATATCGTGGCTTACATGACATGGGGCAGCACTGCTACTTATCTATCCTGTGACTTAGATAAGAGCAGTTAAATCACTTAACCCCTAAGCCTTGATTGTAATATGTGCAGAGTGGGAATATCCCAGTAGCCACCCTGCCAGGTCACAATAACAATGTGACAAGGAGCAAAGCCTAGCTGGTAGGGAATATTTGTTACCATTAGCAACTATTACCCATCATAATCTCACTGCCTGTGGAACAGGAATTCTAACACCTGTCTTCACCAGTCACCCATGTGGCAATGCAAAGTCACGATGTCACTGAGTGATGAGCCTGCTTTGGTGGCATTAGCATCAGTCAGGGAATGCTTGTCACCTCGCACTCGTGCCAGGTCCATCATACCTGTGCAAGGACCCTCATCCTACCTGAGAGATTAGGGGACTGAGTGTAGAACACTGGACTGTTTGAATCAGTAGCTCAAGACCACCGAGGAATGAATAGTAAAATGTAGCTCACAGCTAGGTTTGCTGGATTCTACTGCTCATATTCGTAATCACTCTTCAGTAGCATCATGCTGCTACTAATCAAAAAAATCAGTTTTGCTACATGTTACATGAAAAAATAGGTCAATTACAAGAGCTGTACTAAATGTATATTGAATTAAGGCTATATAAAAATTTTATGTCTCATCTGATTTGCTTTTCACGTTTTGTCTTGATCTACTATTTTTTGTTTTACTATAGCATAAATGTGTATCTACAAGGGACGATCAAAATATAGTGAACTTTTACATTTTAAAAACTTAATAATAAGGACCAGCCAAATAGCTCAGCAGATTAAAGCACTTGCAAGAAGGCACAGGGGCTGAGGGCTCGATTCCTGCGGCCTGTAGTGCTGGCCTCATGCCCGGGGCAAGCTAAGATGGCAACTGAGACTGGGCGTAGTGGCACACATCTGTAATCTCAGCACTTGTGAGGCTGGAAACAGGAGAACCACTGTGAATCCGATCTAATAGTGAGACCTGAACACACTGTAGACCCTTCCCTAAAATACAAAAAAAACAATTTAATGATAGAAGACACATTTCTATTAATCTTTGTGAAATCACCCTCCCCGGATTTACACAGAGTCCCATCATTCTTGTCACTTTCTGAAGCAGTTCTAGATGTCCTCTTTTGTGAGAGACTTTATGAGGTGCTGCTGAAGAGCAGGCAGTGGGAAGACAAGCTCCTGAGCACATTTCAGTGTGTCCTCATTCACCGCACTCACCAGACCAGCTCCCTTGTGACTTCTGACCCTGCTCCAGAGCCACAGAGGTCATGAAAAGTAAATGTTCTGAATTGGCTTGGGACATCCAGATAGCACAACAGCTCAGCTAAAGACATTCATTCAGAAAGTGGCAAGGACAATGGCATGAGTGTGGTCACAGTGACAGCTAGTATTCTGAGGGGCAATAATGGCAATGTGTCTTTTACCATATTAAAAAAAAAAAAGATACAGTGTATTTTTCAATCATACATCATGGTGTGGCCAGGAAGGAATGTGGCCGTGTGGGGGTCGCTGCAGACTGCAGAAAGCCCTGGTTATTCAGACATTCAATGGGTGATGGATACTTGCTCTATTCCAGAAGCCTGGGAGGCCATGGCTTTGTGCATCCTAAGAGGAGGGTTTGGAGCTACAGCACCTTCACAGCTGCTAGACTTCATAATCCTGCTCCTCTCGGTCAGATGCCACCACTGACCTTATACTTTTCTTCCCATAGGTTGTTAGAGTGAATTTTTCATCACTCTAAATTGTATTCAGAGCCTGTCAGCCATTCCTGATTCACATGTAAAACCTCTATTGATGCTATTTTTGTTTAAAAAATTGGAACAGAAGAAATAATATGTGCTTACATTAACAGGAAAGAATAATCATAATTGCATCTTCATGCTATAGCTGGGACCCAGATTCTGTGAACTCTGAATGATACGGAAAATGTAATAAGCTTGATTCTGAAAATTAAATAATAAGCATTGCACATGGTTCCAGTTGTAATGGATGGAAAAACATAAACAAAATAAAAGGATTGTCTTTAAGCTTTTCTGAGACTATAACCTTAAAAATGGCGTATCTCTCAAAAAGTAAAAAAAAAATCCCTGCCAATTCAATAGACAATGAACACAACTTTCAAATTTGAAATTATTGAACTTGAAATCTAATTTTGAAAAAAAAATCCAGACACTTTAAAATTTATACGATTAATCTTGTATCTTTCCTTCAATAACAAGTAAATTGAATCTTTAAAATTATGTTTAGGGGCTGCCCTGATAGCTCAGCAGACTAAAGTACCTGCTTAGGCAGAGCAGAACAGCCCGGTTCGATCCCTGGCTTGCCTTGCTGGCCTCACCCCCAGGGCACACTGAGATGGCAATTGAGACTGGGCATTGTGGTGCACGCCTATAATACCAGCACTTGTGAGACTGAAAACAGGAGACCCTGTAGACCCTGTACTAAATACAGAAAATTACATAAATAAATAAAATTATGTTTAGTATATGATTTTCAAGTGTGCAATTATTGTTTAAAGATACATGTATTCAATTTCTTCTGCTTCCCTTTGAAACTCAAATCCATTTCAATTTAGTTCTGTAGAGAATGGTTTCTTAGTGCTGGTAATTAAGTGTTATATTTACACAAAGGAATAATGAAATATAATCTCATCTTAAAAAGAACATTCTAAAACATTCTTCTGAGTGCAAATGCATGACCTTGCCCTATCAAAACTTTTTTTGGTAAGGTCAACAAAAACTCCTTGAGCTGTTTTACAAGAAACAATGTGAAAGTGTGGCTCCTCTGAACAATCTGTCTCTTTCAGGAAATACTGAAGCAACTCACTGGTAAATGTGAAGGCGCATGCCATTTTGCAAGCTTATTACATGATATGCTATGTTAGTTCTTGCCAATATGACATGAGGTAACTTCTTAGGCAGCAAATACCTTCAGGGCAAGGCTGTCTTCTGCACACTTAATTCAGTTATAGATGTGACTGTTATCTAAGTGAAAAATAAATATTGGTTAATTAACCAAAGATGCATGAGGCATCTCCTATACACATGACAGGCTCGCTCCAGAGCTGTGGGAAGTACAAACCTGAGGCAGGGGAGCCCACTCCTAAGAGTGCCCAGTCTGTTCAAGGAAATAAAGTGCATTAGGATTCTTATAAGTAAGGAAGAGGGGCTGATTCCAGTGGTAAGCAAGGGGATCACAGGAGAGGAGGTACAAAGCCTTGGAGAGAAGGATGCAAAGCATTTTTAAGTACATAATAATGACCCTTGCAGTATCTATCACGCAGAACACAGTGCTAAGTGTTTTTGCTTGCCATGTGCCCTGTAGAATAACTAACATCCCAGTTTGCATGGTGCTTTCCTGCTTTAGCACTAAAAGTCCTACATCCCAGGATACAACTGGGTCCTGGACACACTGAGATAGTTGCATGTGCATTCCTTGCAGCAGCCTCATGAGCTCTCTCCTCACCTTATAGATTAGGAGATGGATGGTGAGTGCCATAAAGAGGCTTGCCTTCAGGTGGCATGGAGAGCTGAGAAGGGCAATGCAGTCCTCTGACCTACTTGTGTGAGAGTGGAATCCTTATACTAAAGCGCTGTTTATGTTCTACCATGCCGAGTAAAAAGACCATTTAAAAAGGGAAGCTGGCACAAAATGGTGGCACAATAAAACATGGATACTGGGGGGGCAGTGTCATTGAAGGTTCCTAAGTAGCAGGATACAGTAGATGATTTCCTGATTAATTTGATTACAGTAGAACAAACACAGTTAACTCAAATTAATAATTCACCTATCTCTGGAAATCTTCAGCCTCACCTCTTAAAAGCTACTCTTCTAAACCATAAACAACTGGAGAAAAGCAATTTGCAGATCAAAGAGTCTCCTATCTCAATAAATTTCAGGTTCTTATTGGTACTTTCCCTGTTTCTCCCTATAGCAATATTTAAAAGGTTGTAATCATATATGCTTAACACGCAGTTCTTCTGTAATCCATCATGCCTCAAGCTATGTATTCTTAAAGCAACAACAGGCAGAAGAGCCACTGGTTTTGACTTTCCTCTGAGAAAAAAGCAAAATTGGGACACATAACTGCTGTGTGTCATGATTTAGACTGTGCACATGCAGGTCTCTCTTAATATTTTACCAGTGTGCTGTTTACCTGCTTCCACCTGTTTGTCATCTTTCATTCTGAGGTGTTCCATGCCTTAATTGTGGTGAAGGGATGGGAATCTATGCCTCCTTTCCATGGAGAAGTATGCCATCAGATATCAGCACAACCCTATATTCTAATAGGAGAGATACAGCCAGAGCAAAGTCCAGTCAGAGAAGTTGGTAATTTCAATGAAGAACCACCTCCCTATCTGATTCAAGGATGCATTATGCAGCAACTGAATCACTGAGCATTGGAGCTGGGGGCATTCATTTAATTGTGTTCCACAATGTTCTAGCAAAGACATCAGGTTCATATGTTACGAAACACCTGCTTGCTCTAAACAGAAATCATTTGCCTTACAGAAACCAACCATCCCTCTCCATCAAGTCCCAGAACCTGGTCAGAACTTTCTGGAAGTGTATTTCACTACAAATTGTATTAAGAAATGAAACAGAAACTCCATTTGTAATGTTGACAGTGTTCCCCCTCTGTGGAATATTTAATGGAAATCAGGAGCTACAGTACTGCATCTGCACACAGAGAACCTGTATAAGATGGATGTTTTCTAAATGCAAATTTATAAAGAAACACCCAAGTGCTGTCCTTTGTTTTGCTTTTAGGGACACGACAGCATCCATTTGGCAATCCTTCCTTGCTTGATCCTGTCTGTAATGCTGTACCGCATGCTATCCGGAGGCATTTCAGGAGTCCAAGGACACTCTGAATATGGACAGAAAAGGCCGGAAGCAGCCTGAAAGGTCGGCGTCATCTGCTAAGCAGCCAGAATAGGAATAGCCAGAAACACATACTTCAGGGGTTAAGTGGAGCTGATCAAATTTAAACATCGTTTCTCCTAAACAGTAGTAGAGGTAGCCAAGGAAATTTGTGAAAATTGAGATAGTTCAGGATCTTGCTTGACGTGAAATTATTAGGGCACCCACATAGGTAAACAAGTGCATTGGAGTTCAAGACATGCTGCCCCATTTGGGCCCCTAAATGAACTAATGACCTGCATCCAGAGCAGACCACCAAAATCAGCCTTTGGTGGGAGAACCCAGGCAGTTGGATTATCTGATTATTATGATTTTTAAATGTTGCAGTCAGAGTTCTATTGAGACATCAAAACTGGAAATGGGGACTATAGTTAAAATAATTTCTTTAGCTTTTCTTTCTCTTTCTCCTATGTGAATATTTGTGTGTGTGTGTGTGTGTATGTGTGTGTGTGTGTGTACATAGAGGTGTGTGTGTGTGTGTAGGTATGTGTTTCTGGTTACAAAATCTTTCTTTTGCATTGAGTCTTTATTTTTTTTTTATTTTGAGACAGAGTTCTCACGAAACTGTTTAGTCTAGCTGCAAATTTGTAATCCTCCTGACTCCGCCTCTTGAGTAGCTGGGATTATGGACCTGTGCTCATCACACCCCATGTAATTTTTAACTTGTTATTGAAGGATGCAGGAAACAGCTGCTACCTCTGAGGCAAGAGGAAAACAAAGAGAAGGTAGGACTCATAAGATTGAGAAGCTGGGAAGAGGTCCCATCTTCTAGGGGTCGCCTACCTGCTGCAGTTAGTGTGTTCAGATTGGGGCAGGAACTGCAGGAGCTTTAAAGATGCTGGCTCCTCACATTTGTATTACAGATACACCCAGTTCTGGGATTGTGACAAAACCATGAACTAGAACCAGCTGCTGCTCCTGGATGCATAATGTGAAAAGCCATTACCAGGGTAACAAAGACAGGAGCAAAAAGAAAATACAAAACAAAATCTCTTCTCAATATTTTATCAGTTATGTCTCTCTAGCGCCCACTCTTGGCAGAGCTGGGAAATGAGGAATGTTGTTGACAGCATCCCAAGGCTGCTCAAAGCCAAACCAAGAGAGGGAGGTTGGAAGCACACGTAAGACTATAAGCCAGCAGTACCCCAGCCCCCCATGTGACTCTGTGCGGTGGAAAGGACTCAGATCACTGACCACGGAAAGCTACCATCCGGGACTCCGAGGTTTTCTCTTTCCTTTATTTTGTCCCCCACCCAGCTGGTTCTGTCTTCTCAGAGTGAGCCTGCTCTGGTATCTGTTTGCTTTTGGATCCTTGACTTCTCACAGCCTTGGTCCAGATTTACTTGCCTTGAGGAACTGCCACCCTCAGCAGCCCTCCGGGACCCGCATCAGAGGAGAGGTCGACTTCTATGGCTGTAGCGTTAGTTTGGGCTCATCGCTCCAGGGCCCCTGTTTCCCCCCAGTCAGCCAGCCCCTGGGATCAGTCTCTAAAGCAATCTTCAGCTATTGGTATGGAGAAAGACCCAAATAAGAACACTGTTACTGGGTGGTTGGTCGTGATATGGGCTTTACTGTCCCTTTCCCTGTCCTCTACAGAGACTAATGGTGTTGTTGTGTTAGCTGTAGTTTACCACTTAGGAAACACCCAACCACCTAGATAAGAAGAGCCATCCTTTCTTTCCTGAGGATTGCCACAATCATGAGACATCAGGACTCTTCATTCAAACCCTTACAATCAGTGCCCGCAGACTTACTGAGCCCCTACTAGCAGCCAGTCGGGGCTCCAGGCACTCAAGGGACAGCAGTGAACACGGAAAAATAATTGCTTTCATGGAAATCACCTTTTACTTGAAGAGAGATAATAATAAATGAGTATACTACCCCAAATGGCACCTTCACTATTGCTGTGTGACAAATTACCTCCAAATTTAGCCTAGCACCTATAAACCATGAATATCTGTGCTCTCACAATGCCAGAAGCCAAGCCCATGAGAGGCTGTACCTCTTAGTCCTTTGTGAGTCTGTAGTCAAGTTGTCAGCTAGGACTGCAGTCTCACCTGTAGGTGTGTCAGGGGCTGGAGGTCTGCTTCCAAGTTGACTCAGGGTGTTTGTTCCTTACCCTGTGGTCCTCTCCAGAGCCCTGCTCACAACTTGGCAACCCTGCAAGAATGACCCAAGAGAACAAAAGAGCAATTGACATGTCAGTCACCGTGTGCTGAGGACCTACACCCGGATGACATGCCATCACTTCAGCTCTGCTATTGGTCACCCCACTGACAAAACGTGGCACAGAGTTACTTACCAATGGACCACCAGGCTTTTCTGGCCACTACCACGGAGGAGACAGGTATCCCTGGGAAAGTGCAGTAGGTGTTGTGAGGCCCATGGGTGCTGCAGAAGCACCTGACCCTGGACAGAAGCTCTCCTCACCGTTTCTTCTCTCCCTTTTGCACCAGAGCTTGAGCTCATCAGTAGCACAGCCACTGTTACTTACCTCTGTGTCCCCAGCAAAATGTTATTAGCAAATGAAGGAATGAATAGTGAAGTAACTCATTTCTCTGCACTCTTTCTAAAGGAGTCAGCTTGAGCTGCTTTTTAACATTATGCTTGTAATAAATAATTAAGCATCAATTATCTTTTTCTGCTTTACAGAGCTCACTTAAGCACATAAATCTACTTTTTTCTGTGTCAGTTGCCTACAAACACTGTTGCTTTATGAAGTACCATATGGAACAAAATGATGTGGCAACGTACTAAATGGGAACATTTTGTGAGAAAAATATTTTTGTTCCCATGCAACAATGTTTCCACTAAATCGCTTCTAAATATGCAAAAAAAGAGAAAAACTTCAAAGTGGCAATAAAATACCCCAAGGAATCTAGAAAGCATGTGAAACAGCAATATTATTTTGATAATGAAAAACAGATATGAATGATATTTCTTAATATGCGCCTTTTGTCCAATTGTTTCCTTCCTAAATTTATATCCCATGATCTGATTCACGCACAGCCGGTGTTGCAGGCGGCCATTCATGCAAACCCAGTCACTCATGACCTGCATCTTCCATGTAGCTGGGAGCTAAAACACCAGCAAGGGCCTCAGCGCCTCTCTGTCCTCTGACTCCAGGGGTGTCATCCAGCACCCCATTTATGACCGTTTCCAGATTCACCCCTAAGAACTCAAGATCCCTAAGCTGTGGAAATTATAATGTGCATAAAATACCACTGGATATATTTGCATAAAATAACACTGGTTCTGAAGGCACAGGCTGGGGCCTAAAATTTACTATTTCAGGCAAAATCCTGAGTAATTATGGGAGAGTGGACCTCATGTCACAGGATGAGCAGCAAGGTGCTAAAACAAGCCTTGAAATCCCCAAAGATGTTCCCTGTCTATATCTACAAGCTGCTTTGAGGTTTCTTTTTGTTGTTTTCCTTTAAAAAAAAAAAAAACAAGGAGCCTCTTAATAATCAAGGAACAAGCTTATCCTATTAACTTCAAACTGGTTCAACCCATTTATTCTTCCGCATGATAATGTGGATTGCAGGTCCCCGATTGTGAATTTCAATGAGTTTGGAAAACATTCAGCTATACTTTCTTATTTGCACAATCATGGGTGTCAAAGAATCTACAGCATAGATTCCAAACCAAATGAAATCCTTACCTCATACCTTCACTAAGAATGTTCTGTGCTTATAGCATTTCCAAGTTGGAAGAGAACAAAGAGAAATAGATATTTAAAACATAGTTTAAAAGTCTCATGGACCACGCCACACAAAATTGTAGGGAGAGGCCTTCCTTTGGCACTCTGGCTACACTGGGACAAAAAGCATTCTATCTATTATTTCTTTTATTTTTATGAAAAAAAATTTGTGTATGACATTGATCTAATCTTCAAAGTAGGGAGCAGGCAGTGCAGGGTGACAGCCCTTGCCCACACCCATTCTAATTCTTCTACCAAGTTATGTCAATACAACACCCTAGCAGCTGGGAGTTGCTGCCCTAGACAGCTCACCCCTAGGTCTTCCCCTTACCCCAAACATCCACCCACTCCACTCCTGACCCCTCACCCAGCTCTAATTGGAAAGGTGGGCCAGGAAGACTTTGAGCCCTGCTGTCTAGGACCCTATGGCACCCGAGCCCACCCAGTGCTCCCCACCAGCCGGTGAGCTGCTCCATCTGAGTTGTTTTAGTGCAAAGTCCACTTTTCCTGCAACTCTTGAAGTACCCACTTTTGGGAGGTTAAAACTCTCGGAGGAATATATGTAGTTGCTCTAAGCTGTCCCTGGGTTTGGGGTGATCACAGGTGTATCACGCTATTTCAGCATGGGCCTCACCGCGTGCTGCCTCATCGGTACTGAGACCATTGCCTGTGATATCCAAAACGAAAATCACAATGGAAACCCAACTGTTTCTTTTCTTTCTATAATAGCATTTTTCATTCCTGTTTTCCTCTTCTATCCACTTTTGTTTTTAAGTATTTTTCAAAAAAAAAAAATCAGTGGTAGGGGGATAGTGTTAGCTAGACTGCCTAAAACATTAGTGCCCACCTGGTACCCAGTAGGTCCTTAATAAATTGAGCAAACAGATACACAAATGAAGATGGCTTTCATACATATCTCTAACCTGGCCACCAGGAAGATAGAGGGACCGCATGATGACAAGCAGCACATGCTTGTCAGCTTTGCAAAAAGCTTTCACATAGGTTGCCTCAAATAATCTCCACTGGGACTCTGCAGTTTTTCAAGGGATATACCCATTTCACTGGCAAGGCTGCTGTGGAACACGTGACCTGCCTCAGCCACACAGCTAGTAAGTGGCAGCACTGTGGTTTGTACCTGAGCATTGTGACTCCAGATATCATGTTTTCACACCATAGCACCTTGCCTCGGGTAAAGGTATGTGGCACTTTTAATTCTAGAATGAATGAGACAGGTCTGAACATAGTTTTGTATACATGATTCTGTCTTGCGACTCCTCTTGGTCTGAACATGTAGATTTTAAAGTTGGAAAATATAGTATCAGGATCTAACCTGGCAGTAGAGTACGCCATGGTAAAGGTTTTCTGGGGACACTATCAGAGGTAAAGAGGAAGGTGAATATGAAAAACTCTCTAGGGCTTGGGAAGATAGGTCCACAGTCTAAGCATCTGCCTGGCAAGTGAAAGGACCTGGGTTCAATTCCCAGCACTGCATGCTATGTGGGCCCCAGAACCCTGGGTGTCCGTCCTGTCAGCCACTGAAACTGTGTGTGGTTGTGTATGCCTATAATCCCAGCACTGGGGAGGCTGAGACAGGAGGATCACTACAAGTCTGAGCTGCATAGCAAATACCAAATAACTAAAAGATTAAAAAAACTTTTTTAAAGAAAAATTCTCAATTGCCACCCTTTCCAAGTTATCTCTTCTTTTCTATTTTATATGTTGGGAGCCTGTCTTAAACATTCAGCCAGTCAATGGTGTAAAAAGCACGGAAGTCAGTGTCTCACACTCAAGTTTCACACTAGCTCAGTCACTGTCAGGGCCTGGCTAGCCACAGACACTGAACATGCCAGTTTTCTCTCTAGAAAAAATGAACCAGCAGAGCTCCAGGGAGGAGCAGTTATAGGAGGGCAGGCTGGAGCTCTCCAAGAGTGAGGTATTCTTACAGCCGTGGCCAAGCTGGGGCAGGGCCAGCAAGCTGGTGTCCGGGTGATGAGCAGAATGAGTAAGAGAGACCAAGGGGGAAACGTCATGAATTCCCTAGTGTGGAGCACAGGAGAGCCTGCAGGAAGATTCCCACGCCATTCCTAAGGAGCACCCCACCCTGGGAAAGAGTTTCAGTCTTCCCATAGACAAATTGGATTTTTGCTCCTGTTCTCCATTAGGAAAGTTGGCATCAATGAAGAACCAGACTCTTTGAGAAAGGAAGTACATTTGCTATGCTAGCTTCAGTCCCCTCCGGCCGGTCCCATGAGAGGACAATCTTAGGATCTACCTCGTGGGAGACAATGCCCGAACAAGCAATGCATCACAGTGGCTTGCGGGACTCTCTGCCCCTGGTAAGGAAAGCCACACTCGGTGCCTATTTTTCTTTTTTATTGAAGGTAATTTCAACGTGAGGAGACAGCTTGGTACAAGAGAAAGAGGACACACATTTCATCTCTGGAATTACACTCTGCTTCATTCCTGCTCCATCATTTACACACTGAGTGAGCTCAACTTCCCTGTATGTAACAGGGGCTTTCGGTGGAAGTTGAGCGCATCGACGCAACACATTGTACAACACAACACATCTCTGCTTTCAAATCCGAATAAAATAAGAAATAGATGTGAGTCAAATCGATGGGGGGAGTGGCAACATCAGAGAAGTAGCTCAGGTACCCTTCCTTCCTCTCTTCCTTTCCTTCTATCTCACATTTTCTCTCTTCCTTGACCTGCTTTAGGTTGTCTCTCATGAGGCACTTTGCTGAGCATCTGGCTAGGCAGGCCACAGCTTGTGGTGTTCTGGGGATGGGGTGGGCTTACTGCTGAGTTCTCTGTATGCTGTCCAGGTTAGTGTTTGTCTAGCCAAGAGTCTGTGTGGTGAATAACTTACTCAGCCATGCTTTTCCTTCCGGGAAATTGGAGGGATCCAGCAGAGCAAATTCTCTTCTAAGTTCCTGGGCTGACCTCTTCCTCTTCATATGCAGCTTCTGTATGGGGCCCTCTGTGCCAAAGGCCAACACAGCCCAGGTGTGATTTCTTTTTCTCTCCTTATTTTCTTCTGCCTGTGTACCCTGGATGACACCCCAATGTCTTCAACTACACACAGCACATTTGAATGAGGTCCCAACCTGCCCTCCCTGTCTCCGCCTTCTCCATGTCTGCTTCCAACTGCACACCTGGACCTAGACTCACTGTAAACATCAAAGACACAGTTTGCTCCTGTGCAACCTTTCTGAACCCTCCTTTTCTCAAATTGCCTGTTTCATGTTTTCCAGCACCATCTTTTCACTTACTTTCCTAATTTTTTTGTATGTTAGGGAGGGGTCTACAGGGTGTTCAGGGTCTCATTACTAGATCAGACTCACAGTCTCCCAAGAGCTGGGATTATAGGCATGCACCACCATGACCAGTCTCACTTCCCATCTCAGTGCACCCTGGGGTTGGGGTCCACATGGCAGGCCTAGGGATCGAACCCCTAGCCCCTAACACGTGCTTTAATCTGCTGAGCTATTTGGCTGGCCCTCACTTCTCTAATTAAAATCATTTATTTTAAATTTATCTTTGTATGAGTACATGTGTGAAGGTAACTGACTGCAGGTATTGTGGGGAGGTGGGGAGGTTTCCAATCACAGCAAATCGTCAGCCTTTTCACAAGGCCTAACTCTCCCTTCTACCTTGCTTCTCTCTCTAGGTTCCCTTGTTCATGCTCTTTCCCTCCCCTCTGTCCCCCTTGCTTCCATCTCTTCTATCTTCTAGCCCCTTCCCATTTACAGAAAAGATCTACCTCCTGCCCATTATCTTTTTTTTTTTTTTTTTTTTTTTTTTGGTACTGGGAATCAAACACAGAATCTTATGCTGAGCTATCTCCCCAGCCCTCCTTCATCTTTTATTTTTCACTTTATTTATATATTAGGAGTCTCCTAAAAGAAATTGTGTGACATTTAAACTCATGTGTCTGATTTTTTTCACTTATTATTGTCTACTTGTGAATAACTTGAGTTTATCCTTCTTTATAGCAGAGTAGCACACCACTGTGTATAAGTACATTTTCTTTATCCACCCATCCATTGATTATTGATAGGCCATTTCTATGCTATGATGAGGTGTGCTGCTATACAAGGGATGTTAGTGTATCCTTGCAATGTGATGTCTTTAACTGTTTTGGAAAGATACAGAGAAGAGGCAGGGCTGTGTCCAGTGGGATTCTACTTCCAGCTTTTGAGGCAGCTCCAAAGGGATTCCCATAGTGGTTGTACGAGTGCACGTTCCCACCAACAATGAAGCATGCTCCTTTCCTCTGTGGTCAGCATTCGCTGTTTGACTCCTTGATGACCTCCATTCTTTGCTGAATAAGATGGGATCCCAATGTTGTTTTAATTTTCAGCGTGGGCAGCAATATTAGACATTTTTCATGTATTTATCACATCTTCTGAAAAGCATCTAGTCATTTAAATTGCCCAATTTTATTGAGTTTTATAACTAGAGGCAGCCTAACTTTTTTGAGTCTCAGGCCTGATCCTCATCCATCACCTACCTGCTGCAGTGCCTCTTAATGATTTCCCAGATAGGAGCCCCAACTGCCTCACACTCATCCAAAATTAAGGCTATCTGCCAGGACCTGTTCCTCTCCTTTTATGCCTCTGTTTCTGTTTTAGTCTGTTCAGGCTGCCCTGACAAAATCCTGTAAACTAGTGCAACAGTAAACTTATTTCTCATACTTATGAAACTTCTCATATGTTCTTTATAAGAAAAATAAGATGAAGGCACTGGTTCCATGCCTGATGAGTGCCCATTCCTGGCTCCTAGAAAACTGTGCTTTTTTGCTGTGACTTCACATGTGTGAGGGGAGGGCGGAGTGTGCAAGAGTGAGAGTGAGCAAGAGAGCAAGCGTGAATGCCAGTCAGCGAGCAAGCAAATGAGTGAGAGACAGACAGAGACAGAGAAAGAGAGACAGAAACACAGACGCAGAGATGGACAAAGACAAAAATGAAGCAAGTTAGCCCTCTCTCTAGAACCTCTTTTATAAGGACGCCAGTCCCTTACCAGGACCCCACCTTTTTAACCTCACCACTCTCCATAAGCCCTATCTGTAAAAACAATCATAGTAGAGGTTAGAATATTAATGTATGAATTTAGGATGACACAAATATTCAGTCTGTAGTATGCTTCCCTCATACACACACACACACACACACACACACAGAGTAACTTGCTATGTTGACCCCATCCTGCTAGCAATCAGAGTTCACATTTCTTAGAGTCCTGTGGATAACCCTCTACTATTGTGGACTACTGGACTATATTGGAATATTTTGCTGAATTCATGCACCTACAATTTTTGGATGGCAATGGAATACCCATCACTGACAAAACTAAACAAAAAAAGGAGATATAAATGAAGGACCATTTTGTATCTGCATATACAAAATAGTTAGGATAGATATGTAGCTATTTCTCTTAATTCAATAAGAAGAAAGATTTGTACTACTAGTATTTGGACAGGATATTATGTCTGCATCCTGTGCTATGAATGACTACTACAAAAGCAACAATATGCAATGTATTAATTGTTGTAACTCTCCTACCAACCTATTTTGAAGCTGTCTCATTGAAATTTTTTTTCTCACTAAAATTAATTTAAAAAAAGAATCCCCCAAGAGCCCACTCATGTCTGCCCCTGCCTTGTCTCTTACTCATCTACCATCCAAGACTTAGGTTCATGCAGCCCTGAATTTGTATCATCATTTTCAGAAGAGCCCATGCCCTCTGCTTCTCTGTTTCTACCCCCAGGCCCTCCACCCCAAATGCCCCAAAGCACACCATATTTTTGGCTCATGAATCCAAGATATATTTTTCCTGCGAGGCCAATCTCAAATACCTCTGCCCTGGTGAAACCTTTCCTGATAGCAAACTCTGACCTCAATACTGAATTCCTGAAATAGAGATACGTATCATCAAAGCAAGTCCATCTGCATTTAGAGTTTTTCCCTTATAGTGGTAGTTTCTCCACAGCACAGAATCATTTTTCCATCTCTGTACTTCCAGCAGCACGATATTGACCTCTTCCCAGGTAGAATCACTATGCCATTTGTTCCACACAGAGGTGAATAGAAAAGGGCAGACTGGACTGCTTGCAGGGCTAAAGTGCTCCCACTCACCACAGGCCTGAGAATCAGGAAAGCGTGCCCGCTTCCCCATAGCAGTTGCCTCTATTTGGCCAGGTGGATTTAGACAAGTTCTTTGCATTGGTGCTCTGCCTGCAAAATGATAAAATCAATAACTAAACAACTTTCTTAGTAGGTAGTAATGGCAACATGATAAAGCATTTGCTTCCATGTCCTTTCATACTTAAAGGATACCTTATGAAGTAGCACATCACTGTTACTACTGTGAATTTGACTTGCTAAACATTCAAGTGACAATTTAATCACTTGAGCCTATGGAACTGAATTTATAGTCTTAAAAACTTAAATCATAATTATTATCAATTAGTTTTTAATAGTATCCTGGTTTTAAATCTAGGCTTGCTTTTTCTTTCTTTTCCTAAATCTTTAGCACACTGAAATCAAGCCTTTTCCAGGGTGTGTCCTCAGACCACCTGGTACTGAAGGATCTTCCTAGCATTTTGAGGAAGAAACTGAAGACAATTTACACCCCTGCTCTGTTAGCCCTCAATCTCTGTTCAAATCTCTCCTCATGAAAGAATTTGAAATCAGGAACAGCTTAATGTGAGGAGAGAAAATCACATGCTTTTTGCAAAAGGAACAAAACAAGGCAGACAACGAAAATGCCCAACCATAGAGTAGGAGTTAAATGAATTACAGTGTACAGTATTTACATGACAGATACACAATGCCACGATATACACAATACCTTACAAAGTTTGGACTCCCTTGAGGAATTACTTGTGTTATACTGCTATGTAAAATGCAAGGTAAAAACCATCCCTACAGTGACAATGCAAGGATCTATAAAATAGGCTCAGGAAACTGCTGCACAGCTCCAACGCCGTTGGCTACTTTCTGTTACTTCTCCCTCTGGGAGCTCCGAAAGGCACTGTAGGAGAGCTATCTTGGTGTTGGGAGTGGGAAACTCCACAAAGAACTTTCCATAGTTAGAACTGGTTCTGCCACTTTGCCCTGTGGGAAAAGATTTCAATATTCTCATGTTCTCAGTCCTACTTCATTTCCCTGAATTTGTAAAAATAAATGAATTTTTGATTACCAAAGAAATTTATGTTCACTTAAAAATATCCCATAATTTGAAAATTTCCTAACCATGTCTAGTTGGAAGTCAAATTGGAAAACAATTGCTCTTTCAGCCACCAAACTTGGCATCTTGCCTCCAGAGAGACCTTCCTGTTATGTAACTCTGTCCGGCAAAAACATTTTTCTAAAAGAGCCAACTCTCTTCTCCAGTCCAACATTTTGAAATAGCACTGAAGCACACCATGAGTAACTTGAGAAGCAGATGAGTCCATCACCAGTTTGGACTGGGCAGGTTCATCTGAGATTGGGGTAGCCCAGAGAAGAGACCCAGAGCCATGAACTTGGCAGACCCATATGGCTGGTTGCTCTACCAAGCCCTAATTCATGTCTTTATTTAGTTTCACAGCACCTCTCTGTCCCCCAGCCAACATGCCTGACCCTCTAAAGGCTGCTACTCTATATCAAATCTTACATGGTGGTCACATAAGTTATGACCACATAGAGAGCTGTACCTGGGATGGAACCTTGCTAACCGAGTTCCCTGTCTCCACCAAAATCTCTCCTTCAACTTTAGTATAGTCAACCTGAGCTTTCATGTCACCTTCTGTGTGAGGAGGGGAGATTTTCAGACTTTACCCTTGGCTATGCAGCACAGTGTCTTAGGTTTTCTTACTGCCTTGGAAAAGATGGATCTTGGTGGGCAACCAAAGGACATGTACCTGTTTCCCAAGAGGGGTATTAGTGAGTGGCTACCATACAGAGGGCGATAAAAAGAGAATGGAACTCACATAGGAAGAATCTGTGGGCCAAGGAAGGTCAGTCTCAGACCCCGTGCACCTGGGCTCACCAGATGTGCAAGGCTGAGTGTCTCCACCTGTCGCTTCTGTGCCATCCTCTCTAGGACTTGGTGCAGTGGAGCTTTCAGACCAAAGTCACATGGTAGGGTGAGTCACAACCCAACCCTAAGGGACTTCAATCTCCAGGGAGGGAACGCAGGAATGTGCAACTGACTAGCACGTAGCTGGTGAGCACAGCCCCAGTGAAGACGTGGCCTACACATAGGGTTTGTAAGTTGTAGGGCAAGAATGGGCTCTGGGAATCGTTCCCAGGCATCCTTCTTTCAGAGGGGAACTTTCTGAGGTTTTACAGGGAAATAAACCTCTATGCAAATTAGATCAGAATTTCTCCCCACATGTATTTCCCAGAAATCTAAGCGAACCATGGTGGTGCACGTGTGTGGGAGGCTGGGGCAGGATGTTGAAGAGTTCAACCCTCTGAACGACTGAGAGACTTGGAAAGGCCCTGTGTCCGAATTTGCAAAATAGCACTGGGCATGAAACTGAGTACAAATGTGCTGAGCTTCGTCCCCTATACCATAAGAGAAAATGAAAAGGAAATTAGTCCCTGTAAACTAGTCCACAGATAAAGAGTTATAAAATCAAAAAGGCCACTGAATCATCTCTCCTGCCTTAAATTGTCCGAGGACCCTTGTTAGGTGAGCTTACCAAAGGCATTGAGAGATCCAGCAATAACAAAGTCCATTTAACTCTTATTCTAGCAGTTCTCTGACTTGTTTGACAGAAAGCCTTTGCCTGTCTGCCTGTCTGTCTGTCTGTCTGTCTGTCTCTATATATATTTTTCTCTCTCTCCCCCCTCTGTCTCTCTCTGTCTCTGTCTCTTTCTCCCTCCCTCTCTCTCTCTCTATGTGTGTGTGTGTGTGTGTGTGTGTGTGTGAGAGAGAGAGAGAGAGAGAGAGATGCCTTATTTTGTGAAGCTAGTGTTCTAGAAAAACCATATGGACATTTCATTTTTTTCTTAATTTTCTTTTATGTATTTGGTACAGGCTCTCCCTATGGAGCTCAGACTTCTAGTGATCCTCCTGTCTCAGCCTCCTCAGTGCTGGAATTATAGGTGTGTGCCACCACACCTGGGTTTGGGGCCAGCACAGTGGTTCCAGAGCCAGCACAGCATGCAGTACTTATGATCAAACTCGGGTTCTTGTGCTTGCCAAGCAGGCGCATAGACCACAGAGCTATATCCCCCTGGGTCCCTAGCAGTTCCTTTAGTTCAGTTCATGTCACACTTAGTAAGCTGGCTGGTGTGACGGAGAAGATACTGAGCTTGGGTGTTTGAGCCTCCTCTGTAGCACTTGGCAGTGTGAAGCCTTGGACAAATGTTTTGTCCCATTTCACCAAAGAGAAAATAGAAGCCATGAGGCCTCCTACCTACCCTCGTGGGTTATTTGGAGGACCACAGACTAAAACCTTCTTATGGAATAAATGCACTATATAGGTCACATCATCAGTCTCCCCCTCCTCACCCTTACGTGCTCATCATTTGGAAGGTCATCTCCATCCCGATACCTAACACCATCCTTAACAGAGGGCCCTTGACAAAGTGACAGCAGAAGTTGGCTGTAATCCAAGCACTGCATCTAAGGGTCAACTGCTTCACCCTGGAACCAGTGCAGCAGCAGCATTTCCGTGCCATGTGGGATGGACCCTCCAAGCATCATCTTCAGAAGATATTGACAGAGAAGGTGGACTTTCTTACCACATTGCATGAATTGTTCATATGATTAACTGTTTTCTTTATACATATGAGTGACATTAATAGTCTTTTTCTTTTTTTTCTGATACCAGGATTGAACTCAGAACCTTGCACTTGCCAGGTAGGCACTTATTCTACTGAACTCTCTCCCTAGATGCCATTCATATTCTTATTAGCATTCTCAGTCAGAAGGAGGAGGACAGAGAAGTTTCCTCTAGTTTTCCTGGGTCCATGGTCCACAGGAGTGGCTCTAGGTAGAAATATTGTTCCATGAGGAGAACCCTCTACTTTCTCTCTAAAGGAGAGACCTCATTATAGAAAAAGGGAATGAAGACTGGAAATGGGGAGGGCATGCTCACAGTGGCCCCAAGGACATAACCATTGGAGTGTGCTCTGGTGAAGTGAGACCAGGAACCACACCCCATATACCTTTGAAGCACCCGTCCAGCATACTTCTCAATGCTTGACATGGTTACCGACACTTTCTAGGTGCTCAGCAAATGTTTCTGGAAAAAATGGAGGAAAAAATGAATGACACCTGCCCTGCGGTACCCTAACCTATCTTCTCTGGTATTGTGGGGCCTCTGTGAGCCATGAGACCTCTTTCTCACACATGGTAGACCATCGCCCTATCATAACATTCAAAAGTTAATACATAAAACTCACTAACATACTCACCAAGGCAGGACCTAGAGACTTAATGCTGTCTCTATGAGCTCAAAGAATCTCCTAAGTTTGTCAGACAACACACATGCCAGGGAAGGCCAAGGCAGCATGGGGATTCCTTTTCTTTCCCCCAATAGATTTTAAGCTCCCCAAGGTAGAGGCCAGCTTTGTCCTCATCACCATCTTTATTCTTATCAAATAATTACTTGAGGAAGAATTTTCTTTCATTACCTGATATATTTCAACTATGTAAAACACTGGTTGACACATAGTAGGTGCTTTATACATTTCAGTGAATGCCTAGAAATTTTTGTCAATGCTAAAACAACACACCTCCTTCTTTCTAGGCATGATGCCAAGGAGTTTGTAGTTGTTATTTGAACAATAGAAGAAAACTAGGAAACAGAAACAGAAATGCAGAAATGTCCTAAGCCAGTTATGTCCCCGTTATGCCTCCCTCAGCCATTTCTAATGTTTCACCATCAAACACGTGCTGAATGCTTAGCAAATTAACAAGAGGGAAGATTCCAGGAAATAAGCAGCCCTAGACTTTTGACTGACCCTGATGGCTCTGATCTAGAAAGATTCAGCACTTCAGCTCTCTGACACTCACACAAGGTTAACGAAGGCAGAGACACAGGACCACAAGCCTTTAGCCCTGCCCAGCGAGGCAGCTAACAAGATTTTTATTGACAGGAAAATAAAGATATCAGAGAGAAATACGACCTTCTCTGCCCTGTCTTTAAGTGAAAAATGTGCTGGGTCAGAGAGATAAAGGATGACTCCCCCTTTCCCAGATATTCTCTCTAGTTTCTGTCTCCTGAGACCAAGTCCAGCGCAGGAGCCACTAAGACAGGGATACCGTGGCCAGATGGTGAGGGAGCCTGAAGCCCGAGGAGTGGGGGGGCAGAAACGAGGAACTGCCTGGCTTTCCAGGCTGTGATGAAAAGCTCTGAGCCACAAAGAGACATCTGTTGCTGTCCCAAGAAACACACTAAGCGCTTTTCAGACGAAATGCAGGGAGGGTGGCCACAGGGGACCAGCAGAGGCATACAATGCTATATAATTAGAAACATTTTCTGTTTGATGATTATATTTAACTCATTTCAACAAATACCAACTAGTCACCTACTCATGCCCTTGCCTGCATTAGATGTTTCTGCATTTATGTGGCCTAATAAGAATATGTCACAAACACTAGCTGCTGTGTAGAACATTCCACTTCACCATGTGGTCCTACCGTCTGTTTATCTTGATTTGGTTCCAAATGACACCCTGGAACAGGCATGACAGACTTCATTATTTATTATGCTTCATTTACAGTTGAGGAAACCAGAGTTCAGAGAAAGGCCACTGACAACTACCATTTGTTAAATATTCAAGCCATGCCAGGCTCTGTGCAGAGAAGCTACACAAATCATTCATACCCTGAGCCACCTTGTGAGTAAGTACAGTGCACCTGCAAGGTACAGATGAGGAAATCAAGGCTTCCAGAGACGATGTTCAGTTCCCAGAATCATACATGCAGTGGTGAGGGAGTTGACATTTCAACTTAAAGGAGCTGTGTCTCTTTTTTTCTGGTATTTGAACTACAATACCAGCACCAGAGGTCAAATCATTAGCCCAGGATCACACAGCTTTCCAGACATAAAGCTCCACTAATGCAAGGCTTTCTGCTACCACTGCTACTTGAGGAAGTTATTACTATTAGAGGAGTCTGTCTTAAGGGCATTTGTCATGTTACAGGAAGCAAAGAACATATAAAGAAGAGCTAGTAACAATGAAAGGCCACACTTTGGTCTTCAGACCATGAATAACACCTCCAGGTATGAAATACTATGTTTAAAACTGAAAATGTTTTGGGCCCACACCTTTCTAAGAGCAGTTTCTAGTACTGCACACCACTCCTGCGAGCAGCAGTGCTTGGCTGGCTTTGGTACAGGCAGTTACTAGCTATGGCTATCTGGATGCTGTGTCTCCTAGCTCCTTTGCATTTAAGCAGAACCATGTGGTTAGGTTTTTGTTGTTGTTCTTGTACCAGGGATTGAACTCAGGACCTTGCTCTTGCCAGGCAAGTGCTTATCCTACTGTGATATCTCCCCATCTTAGCTGTGATTAGTTTTGGACAAGAGCTGTGACTGGTGCTAACTTGTGTTACTTCTGAACCAGAACAAAACAAGTACATGTGAACTTTTGAAGTGATCTCTTACCTAGAAATATTCTAGTTGGCAAAACCATTGTCTGCCTTGGCTTCTGTTTTCTCTAAAGAGAAAAAACTCACTGCTGATCCTTACTAGGTATTTATTTTGGGAAAAATAAACATTTATTTATTGTGTATGACAGCACTGAAATTTGAAGTAAATTTGCTACTTCAACACAACAAGGTTTATCCTAACAGAGATGAGGTAGCATTCTCAGAAGAACATACCAATGGGGGCTATGATTTCAATTATGCTTTGACAAGTCTGAAAGTAAAAGCCAAGCATGGGGCATTGAGAGCTACAAAAGATTAAAGACTCCTCTAGTGAGCAGGTATGTGTTGCACATCAGAGTTGGCCATGATTGGATTAAAGACACCAGAAAAGGCTAGGAAGAACCTTTAATGCCACAGCTAGAGGTTAGTCAGACCATAAAGAAGTTGGATATTTAGAGATAAAGGTTAGATCACTCTAAATCACACCACCTGCACTGCACCTGCAGGTACAGGAATCATTGCTGGGTGATGTGCACGACTACAACAGACCAAAGATTTGTTTTAGGAGAATACAAAAGGAAGCATTCTCAGATGGTTGGCATTAAGAAAACCAAAGCCTGATGAACAAGGTAGGAGAAAATATCTATGCAACTCATCACACTCAAAGCCAGAGAACTAAGTCTCAGAATTTATCGATATTGATGATATTTTTGGTGATACTGGCAGGATTTCTAAGGTGAGATAGTTTAACTCAGGCCACAGGAAATCTATGTCCTAATGTCCGAGGAAGGGCTTGTTCCCCAAGGTTAGGCCCAGTCCCTTTCCAAAAGAGGCATGCACCTTTCCACTGCAGTCAGGACTATTCTGATAGCTTAGAAAGATCTAGAGAACAGGAAACAAGACTAAAAAGTAATCCAGTGACTGTTAGCCTTAGAAGTTATCACCCAATCAACAGTTGCTGCTCTTCCTTGGGCATAGAAATGTGGTTCATTTATTTGCCAATGTACCATCTACATAATTCATTCATCATAGCTAGAAACTATGCTATCTTCCAGCAATACAATATTAAAAATTGAGACATGACATCCTACACTCCCAACAAAAGTAGGAAACAATGTATTTTGTCATTTTTTAACATCTAATGAAAGGAAATGAACAAGATCTAATTGTTGCATATTTAAAAAATGCCAATTCTTAAGAAGTGACAAGCTAAAACCTAAATGATGATTTGAAGAGTGATATATACAGTGGAGAAAAGACTGTCCCACTTTAAGCCCTAGAACAGAAGGGTCATGAATTTGGAGTTTAGAAAAACAAGGGGAATGTCAGGAAAGATAGAGCTGAAGAAGCGAGACTTTCAAATTTCTTGTCATGATTTACCAGGCCATCTGAGACTACCAGGAAGCCCTTAGATAACTTCAACCATAGTATAAATGGTCTGTAGATTTGGTATCTAATTGAACTCTTGGAAACTGAAACTATGTGAAGAATGGGTGACAATGTTAGGGGAAAAAGGCAAAAGAGTGGGATAAAATTGAGGTACATAAAAGTCTCAAGTCTGGCTGACAGAATCAGGTTGGAGCACAAGGGAGAGGGGGCACAAGATGTCCATTTGCTCTCAGAGATGCAGACCTGGGCAGGTAGAGCAATGTGGAGTGAAGCAACTAACCTGGGGCAGGAGGAGAAGAAAGGCTGTTAGTGAGATGAGCCCAGACTAGGGCCACGGATGCTGCTGCCATCCAGCCTGCTTGTAAGAGAGCTTGAGGATGCCTTGCTTTCAGAAGGTGGTGAGAGTCCTGCCCTCAAAGCCTCCCCAGAGGACTCAGAGTGTTAAAGCTGAGTAGATCCTTGCAGACCCTTAATTGGTGGAACTGGAACAACAGGATCACATTCCCATCTGTCAGCCTCATTTGCAACAGAGCCTGTTCCAAGTTCAGGACCACAGTACCCAACCCTTTCATCTTCTCTCTTTTACACATTTTATGCTTATCAGGCCCTGTGTTAGCAGTTGATCTACAACACACAATAAAAACATTTGACAGAAAAACACACAAAGAGACCAAACAAAATTGGACACCAGGGCATAGCTAATGGTTTAGGCTTTCTACTGTGTATGGGAGAATCCCATCAACAGTCCCAAGGAACACAGAATTTGAAGGTTCCACAAAATGGATAGTTGCTTCTGACAGGACTCAGGAAGGATTTCCTTAGAAATTTGAACTTAAATTGCCTCTTGAAAGATGAGTATGATTTAAAAGGTGATAATAAAAAAAAAAGAAGATAAGTCTGGCCATAGGAAATGGCAACAGAGGACACAGCAGGTGGACGGTATGGAGGTATTTCCACCACGGACCTCATTCAGGATGCCACGGAGCCTGAGCATGAAGCCCTGTCCACCCTACCCAGTGAGAGCAACTGCTGTAAGAGCAAAGATGTGCAGCTCAGCGGTGTATCACATGTCTGTACTGGGCTAAACACTGAAGGGACTGACAGTAAAGATCAAAGGAAACTTAGAAAATATATAGTATTTACCAGCTCTTTTCCTCTCTTGCATTCTCCTATGTTCTCCATGCCCCAGAGTGCCCACTTGCTATTTCCCCTATGCTCATCCCCCACTCTCCTCCCTCCCTATGTGTAATTATAATGTTCCCTTCTCCAGTACTTTCTGTCCAAACACGACATAGCCCCCATAGTGTAGTTCAAACCAAGGTCCACTGTTACCTTCCCTCCTTCCCCAGTGACTTCCCTTGTGCTCCCCTTTTAGTACTGCTTCCTGTGTAAGCAGCTACCCCAATTCCTTGCAGTCATGCTATGAGTGCTGTGGTTCAAGGAGCGCTCCGAGCATGTGTTACACAGAAGTATTACAGGCACAGTGTATGGTGATTTCCCCCTCAGGGACCCGAAGAGCCTAGCATATAAGCAAAACTCCACAAGTAACAAACAAATGGAGGACCAAGCCTGAATCTAGAGCTCCAGGGTCCATTTTCAATTTGGTCTTTAAATTACAAAACACATAAGAGCCAAATATACCCATAAACAACTCCTATTCCAGAGCCTGAAACAACAGTGGTGAAACTCTGAACACCTAGAGGGTTTACAGCAGCATATACTTAAGCTTTATCTGAATTTTACAGCTGCATCTTGGGGGACAAATTGCTCCCAGGCAGTATGTTGCTGCTTCCTCAAGGGCCCAGTACGCTCTGCTGGATGGTGAAGGGTAGATCATCAGGAGGAGCAGTCTTGTTCCCCTGCACACTGTGAGGTCCAGATGACGCTGTGCACTGTGCCTAAATGTCCCTGCATCACACATGCATGTGTGTGTGAAGATGCATGTGCCTGTAGACTTGCGTGAGGGCAAGGAGGGGATCTGGGCCTATGGAATAGCCTTATCAGCTTAACCCTCTACCTCGAAAAATTTTGTATTGGGCTCATTCGTGATCCAAGAGAATGGGAGGCCCAGAAATGGAGGACGAAAGATCTATTCCCCAACAATAACCATGTTACTGAAAGCCACCAGAAATCACTGTGTTTATCTCTCTCATTTAGCCAAACCCCAAGCAGCCCTCTGCAGCAAATCACATTTCAGCAGGGAAGATTGCTCTGTCTATAGCATAAGCTTCTAGCTGTATCTCACTCAAGAACATCCTCTCTAGGTAAATATAAATCTCATATAATAGTAACATCGGGAGAAGTAATGTCATTTGCCCTGATTTAGACAAAGCCACATAGGCTCTGGCAAATCTGACCTTTTCCTTAGAAATTTATCAAAGGCACACATCTCAGAGGCAATGTGGACTCTCACAGTGGAGCACTAGTGTGTGTAAGGGAGAGGAGAGGAGAGTGTTGGTGGGGGAGTGTGTGTGCTGATGTGTGCACACATGGCATGGGTGAGGAGTCTTCACGAACTGCTCCAACATCTCTAACTCCTTCTTCTTCAGGGGAGAAGTGTGCTTCCTCTCTATTTCCTGTCATGCAATTAGTTTCTAAAGACCAGTTCATAGGATTCATATAGATTTGAGAAAGATCAAATAGCTATTTTTCAACACACAATGGAAAATCTGCCAGGTTCACCCAAGGGCGTATGAAAGCTCCCTCGCCACTGAGCACTGATATCTGCAATCAGAGTCTGGCAAGCAGATTCCTGGTAGTGCGCAGAAGGGACAGGGAGTCACTTCCCAGAGGAGGAAGAGTCCAGCACCTACCACACTCAGAGAAGTGCCAGGGGTGCGTGAGCTCCCTTCCTGCCGTTATGAGCCACTGTACCTTTGGCCCTGGGATATGTTATACAGGGACATTTAGGCACAGTGCACAGAGTCATCTGGACCTCACTGTAAGTGACCCAGTGTGCAGGGGAATAAGACTGCTCCTCCCTGATGATCTACCCTTCACCATCCAGCAGAGCACACTCAGCCCTTCAGGAAGCAGCAACATACTGCCCGGGAGCAATTTGTCCCCCAAGATACAGCTGTAAAATTCAGATAAAGCTTAAGTATATGCAGCTGGAAACCCTCTAGGTGTTCAGAGTTGCACCCCTGAAAAGGGTGGGAGAGTTTGCAATGAATAAATAAATAATTCTGCAGTCCTGTCCCCAAGCACCACTCACTACAATCTGGGCATTAAGACATAGTGTCGAGATCATAATCTCTGGAAGCAGACTTGCTAAATATAAATACAAATTCTATTTCTTATCAACTGAATGATTACATACTAGTTATTTAGCCTCTCTATCTCAGTTTCCCCATTTGAACCCTGAATTGCTAAAATTACTGTGGGAATTGGGTGAGTTGGTATGTGAAAAGAACCTAGAGCAACATCTGGCCCATTGAGCAGCGCCAAATGTGAGCCACTGTGTTACGGTCACTGTGAAGGGCCAGTGAAGCCCTCCGCACAGCATCTTCCTGGCCCACACTCCGATACAACACATTACAAGGGAGGTCCAAATGCATAGTTTTATAAACCTCAAGCTTTACCAAAGGCTACAAAGTGCTTTGGGTTGGACAGCAGCTGACTAATCCATCTTGCAAGTTCTAGAATCTCTCTGTACTGAGGCATCTGGCATGCTGAGACACTTCACTTTCCTTTGGTTGTTGTATGTTGTCAGCTTTTACTTTCTGTTCTTCCCAGCAAAGGGGGCTACTGGCTACATTTAATATAAAAAAGAGAATAAGATGAAGAATCAGATCTGAATCTAATATCAATGAGCTATGTGACTTGCACAAGTCACTTCTGTTCTGTGGCCTTCATTTCTCCACCTATACATTGAGAAGCATTGCACCAGGGGCTCTACATGATCATGCAGCTGTAATAGCATACTTGCCACTATGTTCTTTATGTTGTTCATAAGTTATAATCATACTGCAACAGTAAGCTGCTCCTTGGGATGTCTCCTCTGACTTAGGACTCAGGCTGGAGAGGCAGGTAAAGAGTCAATGACTTTATTTTGATCCTTGACATCTCAGTAGTTCTGTGCCTCAGTGGAGACAGCAGAACTATCAAAGCAGGGCTCTCCCATCTGATCCTTTCAGCTGCAGTATCATAGTGAGACTAGATCAAAGTAAAGGATTTGGCTTTTGGTGAGTTGGACAATTGCTGCTGAAAGGCTGAAAGTTCTCATCCTCTCCTATCACATAGCCTCTGAGATTCCCTTGTGCCTTGTGTCTCCACTCTGCCACTCTTTCCTTCCACAGGTTGGTAGCTCTGGTACAGGCTGTACCATTGACAGTAGCCTTTGCTTCTCTGCACCTTGTCTTCTTCTTGGCAGGGCCTTTGTCAACCCAACCAGAAACAACAGACTCTAGTCCAGCTCCTTCCTACCTTTCTATCTCCCTAAAAGCACTTCCTAACAATTGTAAACCAACACTTGAGAAACTCCCTATTTTAAGTGCAGCACACTGCTGTGTTATGATGCACAGGAGTTCATTTATACTCAACTATCCACTAACATAGCTAATAATTCCTCAAGAAAAGGTTGGCCACTCTATTAGACCCTGTTCCATTGCTGGGACAAAATATCTGAGATGGTTTCAAGGAGGAAAGGTTTATTCCAGCTCACATTTTCAGAGATCTCAGTTCACCATCAGCTGCTCCAAGGCAAAAAAAAAAAAATCACAGCAAATGGATGACGCAAATGAAACTGTTCAACTCATGGCACCTGGGAAGTAAGGCAGAGAAGACTCTGAGAAGAGACCAAATACTGTCCCCAATGTGTTTTCCCCAAAGTATTGTCCCAAGGTATTGCCTCCACAGCCCACCCAGACACACCTAACTGTGTGTTTTACTGATCTTCTAAATGTTTCTTAAGTCAATAAAGCTGACAGTCAAGTTGGTAATCAAGATTAACTATCACAAACACTTATCATATGCTAATATCAGTGAACTAACCTAGTACTAGAAGACTAGGACTATGTACTGTAGGTGACATTTTATATTTTTATCCTTTTAATGTCTATAATACTATAAAGAAACTATTAACACAGTTAACTAGTATTATTACTGAAGAAACAGCCTCTGAGAACTATAAGCAGATAGTAATAAGTGACACAACCTGGATTTGACCCAGATATTAGAAGGGCATCAGGAAAAATGGAAAAGCAAAGGATTGTTCCTGGACTCTTAGAGTGAATATCCTGTTGGTGAAGCAGGCTGTATGCTCCATTTGCTTTGTCATGAACTGCTCTATCTCTTTGATAGAGACTGAATGTTTTAATACTTAATGGTAGCTGAGACAATATGCTATGAAAAGGACAGAATATGAGAATTATCTCACTATAGAAAGAGGAAAACTTGAATGGGCTTCCATCCATGCTTCGGAGAATAAGGAAGAATCTTATCAACCCAGAGAGCCTAGATTGCATGAGAAAAATAACATCAGCAAAGACCAGCTGACCATACCACTCGAGATTCTACTTCCTTCTGGTTATCTTGGACTAAAGATGTCAAATTCGGATCATGAAGAACAACTAATGCAAATATTCCTAGGGTATTTGAACACATCGTAGCTGCAGGTCTGGAAACCTGGACACTATCTGCCTAGAAATCTGTTTGGGGTGTAGGGGACTAGGTACTTGTCTTAATGGTCTGTGACAGGATTCAAATTAAATTCAAGTTGGATGTTCCTAAGAGATAGCTTCTTAAATATTTTCACCAATTACCATGAGTAGCAGAAAATGAGAAGACACATTCCCATTATGTTTAGCTGTTTAGATTTTAATTATGTAATACTAAAAGACACCTGTGTTTATTTCCATCTACCTTGAAATTCCACAGATGTGTCTTGGACTCCTGTTCTATACTGGGAACTGTTCTGGACACTGGGAAAAAAACAGTGAATAAAATCAACAGTCCCTATGCACTCAAGCTGCACTCCAGGGTCTCTTCCTACAGTCCATTGGTCCTGGCTCCCTGAAGATGCAGAGCATCCATCCAAGGCTTTCTGTATCCCCAACATGCTGCTTGCTGGATTTCCCTAGGGCATTCATGTATGCTTTCATCTGAGCAGCAAAGTTGAGAAGGAGACTCCATTTGTCCATGAGAACAGGAAGAATGTCTCTACTTTATAAGGATTTTTGTGACAAAGATAGAGATGATCTTCCAAAGCTGCACATTGATTAGGGTCTTTTTCTCTTCCTTTCCCAATACCAATAGGCACTAGAAGAACCAAACTCTGTCCCTTATAATGGTTGATGGTTCCCATTTTATGCCTCTACTGATTACATGTGAGCAGCAAAATACCAGGAAAATCTTCTTCTACAGGAAGAGGACCACATTCTGCATCCCCCCAGATTATATTATGGTAGACAGTCGCTAGGTGACTAATTGAGTGGCCCCATAAGCACCAAAGCCCATACCCTTTCCACCTTTCTTGTCACACTCAGCACAGGGGCTCTTCTTCCAGACCTCTCCCATTCACGCTCAAGGAAGACTGCTACACTTTACACACACACACACGGTTCAGCAGGATGCTATGGGTTTTGTTTGTTTATTTGGTTTTGTTTTAGAAGAAGCAACTTTTACCTACAGGTCTCCTTAGTAGACTTCTGTCACATATTGTTTAATGGAACCAAGTTATGAGATTTCCTATAAACGAGTCCCTGTCAATGTGAATGGGATGAACATAATTAAGAGCTATGGGCTTTCACAGAAGCTGGGACCTTTTCTGTGCTGAAAGACGAATCTTCAACTAGGAAGATTTTATATACAAGGAAGAAAGATGTGCCCATTGGATGGACAGGGAAGAGTGCCTGCCCCATGGCTTTCACCCCTGTGTCTAGAATCTCAAGGGCTTTATTAATGTGATGAGGGGAAAAGCCACATGTGTCAGCTATTTCCTAAGAGTAAGACACTGCCACAGGTACCATGAAAGACATTCGCTCCATTAACGCCAGTCCTGAGCTTCAGTCAAAAGCCTTCTCATACCTTGAAATCGTTTTGTCTGCCTATTGTTTTTCCTCTCCACTTGGAATTCAAGTGCTAAAAGGGCAAACATTACTTCACATCCTAACCTCTAGCATGTCTGAGGATGTGAGGAAGAATATTTTTGAAGAAATGAATAATGGTGTTCCCTGTAAAATTCAAGAGCCTCCCTGGTCATCTATAGCCATTCTTCCTACTTTGCTTTTAGCAAAACTGATTAATAGAGGTTGGGTCACTTGGTGAGGTTAGATGAGGAGCAGGTGGAGCAGGTGGCAAATTCAAACCTTAAACCTATTTGCCAGGGCCAGCCAAATAGCTCAGCAGACTATAGCACCTGCTTAGGTAGAGGGCAGGGGCCAGGGCTTAATCCCTAGGATAAGTCCCTCTGAGACAGGGATTGAGACTGAGAGTAGTGGTACACACCTGTAATCGCAGGGATTGGGAAGCTGAAAATAGGAGAATCACTAAGAGTCTGATCTACCTAATGAGACCCTATAGACTCTGTACTAAATACATTAAAAAAAAAACCTTGTCTGCCAATTTCCATGTCCTTTCTCTGTCCTCAGTGCTGTGAATTTTGTCCATGTGTGAAGACAGTCTTTGATTGAATGAGTCTTTTGCTATGACAGTGGAAACCCCCCACCCACCAACTGTAACCATGGTCTTGGTCATCCCTATTCCTTCTCATCTCCTCCCTGGAACATTTCTCTAACCCTGGGCAGAGCCTTCCTTCACATAACTCTGCAGATCCATGCCCTCAGCATGGACCAATCTCACTTCCTGATGGCATTACTTTCTATTTCTTGTCTCCATTTTTTTGGGCCTATATCTCCACATAACTGATCTTCCCAGAGAGAATGACAATTAGCTACCACAGTACCTTGGGGAACAACCTGGAATAGTGTCTCAAGCCTCACAATCTAGGGAAATCAGGTCAGCTTCTTTGTGAAAACCCTAGCTCCTCCTCTTCCTGGCTGTACAATTCGGAACAAGTGTCTTGTACTTCATTGGGCCTCAACTTCCTCATCAGCAAAATGGAGGCAATTATGGTGTGTACATCCCAGGATGGTTATAAGGATGAAGTAAACAGTGTGCCAGACTTAATTCAAAGTGCATGGCAAACACCATGCTAATATCAACTGTCATTTTTCATTTCTTTTCTTTTCTTTCCTTTCACCAAGGAGAAAGTCACCTTGAGGAGAATGAAGGAACTTCTGGTAATTTAAATTCACTACTCCAGGCCAGGGAGATGGCTCAGTAGAATAAGTGCTTCTCTGGCAAGCACAAGGGCCTGAGTTCAATCCCTGGTTCTGGAAATAAACAAACAAATAAACAAATTCACTACTCCTCCCCCTGCCTCCTCAGTCAATCTCTCCCTCTACCACGAATTCCAAGGACAGTCACTGCTGGTGTTGGCTCATCCTCTGTACCTTTTCAGGACCCATCACTGTAGTAACAACTCGATAGATTCTTAATAAATCCTTATATAAATAGAGCAACCCTCAAAGGCCTTGGGCTTTAGAGAAACTTCTTGTTTGAGTTCCTGTACTTCTTTTTCTTGCTTTTAACTGTGTACCCTTCCTCCTTCCTCCTGAAATCACATTAAGTCTCCTTGAGACACAGTAGGCAGTAAGGTTTCAGGTCAGCTTCTTAATGGACGTGAATGAACCATAATCCTTTTTTTTCTGTGATTAGTGTCAAGCGGGTCAAGCAGGTAACTGAGGTGAGAATTTTAATCACTCCCCAAATGTGGAATCAGCCCACAAAATGTCAGCCCTGCACTAACCTGCAGTCACTTCTAATGACCTCGCAGCCAATGGAAAGGGCCCCAAGAAATCTTAATTGGCTTTTGGCTAATTTCAGGAACCAGACCTTCCTTATCATTTGCTGCAAAACTGGTACAATTCTCCATAATATGATTAGTCACGGGGCACTGCATTAAGAATGTGAAAAAAAAAATGGGTCCAGACCAAATCTGCACACCACAGATTTGGTAAAGAATCCTAAGGCCAGACCCAGCCCCCAACATGCTTGCTCTTCACTGACTTATTAGGCATCAACATTCAAAGGCCACAGGAATGTAGGAACCCTTACCAGTGAGGATTCCTAGCAGTGCTTCGATACACTTTCATCATGACTCCGCAAGGAATTGATAAGAATAAAAAACAGAAAAGTGGATACACTTTAGGCAGGAGGTTGCGCCTTCAGAAAGGTGGGTTTGAAATTGAGTAGTTTTTCATTTTTGTACTTTTGGCTACTTCATGCTGCCTTAAGGGCAAGTCTAGTGCAGTTTCTGGAGCTAAGAATCGAACCGTAGTCCTCTCTACCTGATTGCATTAGCCCAGACGGTGCTTTAAACAACTGAGCTATTGGGCAAAGCCCCAAGATTTTATTTCTTTTATTTATATTTATTTATTTATTTATTTATTTATTTATTATTTATTTATTTATTTGTGGAACCAAGGATTGAATTTAGACCCTTGCGCTTGCTAGGCAAGCGTTTATTCTACTGAGCCATCTCCCCAGCCCCCTAGAATTGAAATAAAGGACACGAGAGCACTTTAGCTGAGGCCATGAGAGTAAGGCTTCAGTAACTTAGAACAGTTATGGCAAATGGGTTTTATTCCATGTGAGATTCCTGATTGATAATAGTGTCTCCTGAGGATACTGTGTTCAAATTTCTACTGCCTTCCAGCTCAGTGAAAGAGTGCTGTCGTCATTCTGTCATGCCTACTCTGGCTGACGTATAGTAAGCAACAAGGCATGCAAGTTGTTGGTTACTTGCTATAATGGAAGTGGGAGGTAGATTTCTATCTGTCACATTGAGAAATCTATAAATCTATGTTCTGTTATTACTTTCAATTACTGTTTCCCATTCCAAGATGTAACATAAATCATAAGGATCAATGCCCAAAGTTTGAAGCCTGCTTCAAAGTTTCCAATCAATGGACTCTCCCATTCTGTGCTCTTATTGCAATAATCTACTTGAAGGTTTGTTATGAGGGAGGCAGATCTATTTAGAGGATCTTGTTATGGTAATAAAGGAAAAAATCCTAAATTTTCAGTGTCACTCATGACAAACACCTCCACAAGTGAAATCCACCCTACACCAGTACTTCCTCTTTGAGTGAGTTGAACTAGGCCCTAAGAGGAGAGATCTTGCTCATTCTTACCATTTACAGGAGGAAATGGCTGCTGAGTAACTTACTTGGTTCCAAGAGTTTGAGATCTGTGTCTCTGGAGGAATTTGTGGTTAAACAGAAATCTCTCACAAAGGACATTCACCTGGGAATCCCCCCCCCCATCCACAGTGACAGCCTGAATGGTGGCTGAGTGTCTTCTCTGTACAGCAACAGACAGCCTCTTTGCACATCTGTGGGACTCTGCAGTCTAATGGAAAAGGCACCATCTAAAAGAGCCTAGGGTTCCTAACAAAGTCTGAGTGTGAAGTGCCACAGATTGGCAGGAGCCGCAGAAATAAGATGGTGCAAAGATTCCTATAGACATCTCACTATTTTCAGACCCTGACCCTAAACTTTCTATGGACATCAGAGGGTGGAAGAGAGACCTTCTGGACAGCAGCTCTCAGGAATTCTATTTTCTATTTTGCAATGAAAAATAAAAGAAAAAGAAGCAAACAACCTTCCCAAGGGTTGAAAAAATAAAAAGCCTAAGAGAGATCACCTTAGAGTGGGGGCTCAGAGAACAGCTAAAAGCCAAATGATAAGGACCTAGTTTTCAAAGCAAGTCCAGTGAAAAGCCATTAGGTTTTAAATAAGAGTGACATGATTTCATTTACATTTTAAAAGTTTATTCTGCTTTCTATTTGTAAAATAGACAACTGCTAGATCCCTTATGTATATACTTGTGCTGATGTGGTAGCAGCATTGGACAAGAGTTAAAAAGGAGAAAAAGAGCTGAAAATACTCATTATGTATAAGATATGAGACAGTAGTACAAAGATCCTATAACAGAAGCTCAAACAAGATAGGAAGTGAAGTCCACAGATGAGCCAACTGGGGTCTGCAAAAATACCCTGCCTTACAAAGTTGGCAAGTACACAGACAGCCATGCTGACCTTGTCATGCTATAATGATGACCTTCTCTGGATTCAGCCAAGTGTTCTAATTTCACCATTTCATAGCCACAAAGAATGGAGCAATGAGGATGCTCCAGGATGTATGTGATCAATGTCCAATCACTAGCTCCCTGGCCGGAAAAACATCTCTCAATTACTAACATTTGCTAATTTCCCTGGTATCGAAGCTTGTACAATGGCCGTTCAAGTTACCAACTTGACCTTGTTGAAATCAGAGTTGGGCTGAGGTTTGTACAATAGGATCTTACACATTAGTATGAACTTGGTTACAGCCCACCACTGTCTCCAAGGCAGAAACAATCCCTTATTATTATGAAAACTCCTACTCTAAGCTCTGACAAGTGCAGCATACTCAAGAACACTATACCACACACTTCTGGGGAGTGCACATACAAATTACAACAACAAAGGGACCCAAAATCTTACTGACATTGACAGGAAGATTTAAATGTTATGAGTACAGCACAGGGAATATTTGAGGCTGCGAAACTATTCTGAATGATACTGTGTGATGCCTACATGTCATTATACATTTTCCCAACACATATTGAATGTACAAGACAAAGAGGATGCCCACTCTAATATAACTACAGAATTTAATTAATAATAATATGCCAAATCTCATCTACCATAATACATGCAAGATATAAATTGTAAAGAAAATCAACAGGAGTGAGGGCATCTATGGAAACTGTACTTTCTGTTCAATTTTCTATAAGCTTAACTATCTCCATCTCCTCTGGGTCAGAGAGAGAGAGAGAGTATATGTGTGTGTGTGTGTGTGAGAGAGAGAGAGAGACAGAGACAGAGACAGAGACAGAGACAGAGACAGAGACAGAGAGTAGTAGAGGTATAAAGTAGAAGTAATAGGCAGTAATTCCTAGATCCAAGAGCAGGAGACTTACTTGAGTTCTAAATCTCATGCCTAATAATAGCAACCCAAAAAGCAATCCCGGAGAGGAAATGGCCATCTTAGACAGCCAACAATTCACTTATTCGCGTGGCCTGCCTGAAGCTATACTTTCATGGGTGAGAGACATGTCCAAAAGGCAGCACTACAGATTGGGGCATCTCTCCTTTATAATCCAGTCCTCTACTTACAGTTCTCTTTTCTGCAGTCCTGTTGGAAACAATCACCTGTGTTTGTTCTAAGCTTGGAGGAAAAAGTGTACCACCCAGGTGTGTGGGAGGAGTGGCAATCACTTCTCTCCTTGTCACTTCCCCAAAGACAGGCAACTCTAAAGGAAAAGATCCAATTTCATTGGCATTGGACTGGGCTGGGCTGAAGGACAGCTCTCCGGAGATGCCTATGCTGCAACCCTAGCCCTGCCGATCGATGTGCTGCTTATACAGCAGGACGCACTATGCAGATGTGATTAAGGAGCTCGATACTATCTTGGATTCCCCAGAGAGGACTCAGTGTAACCATAACGACCTGTAAAATACTAAAGAAAATAAAGGTACAGAAGCCTAGAGATAGAAAGTGAAAGCTCCTGCAGGCTTTCAAGACAGAGGGTGGGCCACAAGCCAAAGCAGCTTTTAGATGCTAGAAAGGGTGAGGAAGCCAATTTTCCCCTTAGACTTCTAGTAATGTGCAGTCCTGCTAGTCCATCTGAAGACTTCTAACTTTCAAAGCCATAAGAGAATGAACTAGTATTTAAGCCATTTAGGTTTGAGATCAATTTGGTGATAATTTGTGGCACTGTGAGGAGCTAACACAAGTTCTGTCAGCCTGGGAATTCATTGTCACTTCAGATTCCTCAGAGTCCCTTCTTCTGCTTAGCCTTTCCGGTTTTGTTTCTTAGTGTTTTGTTTTCCAGTTTTATATCTGTCTCCCTTATGGAGCCACCCACTCAGATAATTCTGGTGGCTTCTATCTGTAAGCACACAGGGATTCCTGTCTTGCTCTTGACCAGCCCTTTTGATCCAGCTCTTTATAGAGTTCCTGTTCCCAGGGCTTCCTGCTGCTAACTGGACATTCCAACTGCTTTTTATGTGGGGGATTAATCTAAACTATGATCAGATAGAGAGTTGTACATAGTCCTGAAAGATCCAGTGCCATGCTCTTGTCCAAAGAGATGGTGGCTGTTTCGGGGACCCTAAGTATATTTAACCAATAAAGAAAACCTAGAAGCTGGACTTTGTACAGGCCTGATGGGTTCATAAAGAGGATAACTGCTCCAAAGTCACAGACTGTACCCCTAACACAGTCATCCAAGCTCAGATGTACAATGTCCTGGGTCATAAGGGGACTAGGCGGTAAATTACAAGCAGATGAGTTCCTACCATGGAAAAATATCTCAAACGTTGTCTTCTTCTGAGGGTGGGTCATAAAGTCTAAAAGTATCAACCCCCCTGAAAAAAGGATGAGTTGCAAAAGAATTTAAAGACCAATAGTTCAACTTCTGTTCATAGTTTGGCCAATTACTTCTCAAGCCTCAATTTTCTTAGAACACACAAACAGTACATGGCTGCTCCAAGTCCTGGCAAGATTGTACAAGAAGGCGACTCATGATGCTTTAGAATGCAATGAGTGGATGAAATAATCACATCAACTTTCTGAATTTTCATGTTGAATTACATCACTCTTTGGTCCTTTGCAAATTAGTTGATCTTATTGAGTGAAGAACACACACACACACACACACACACACCACACAGAAGAGTGCTATTCCACTGAGGTGATAACAGCTGAGGTAAAAACCACATTCTCATCTCTCTTTGACTCTCTCCCACAGAGTTGGAAAATACCAGATGTCAGATAGTTTACTTATTTAAGGCCCACAAGATGGAGCTTTTATTTCTTACAAAGAGAAAGAACACAGACCATGAAACCACAGAGAAAGCTCCACTCACAGGTTCCAAGTTGATTTCCTTCCTACAGAGTAGAGGGAAGAGAAAGAAGAGGAAGAAGAGAAGCAGGAGAAGAGAAGCATGAGGAACAGGAGGAGGAAGAAGAGGAGACCAACTAGCCTGAGCCCTGAAGCTCTGTCCTCTCAGGGCAGGCATCCAGTGCTCAGGACCCTTCCCTGTGCTCATCATAGTGTTTTTCCATCTCTGAGAATGATCACTAGACAAATTACACAGTATTTCAGTCATTCCAAATGAGCTGTCATTGCCAGTTAACCAGCATTTGGCATTTCCTTGGGGCTTCATTTAAAACTTTCTGTCACAGTTCTAAAGAAAACACATAGACCAGCATCAATCAAAGGAAAGTCCTGAGCTCATGCATCTGTAATGAGGACTGGCAGTGACGGGCGGGCTCACAGTGATCAGCGTTAGTCCTGAACCACAGCCCACAAGACGACTCAAGCAATAGTGTCCAGGAAAAGAATGCCACATGGGAATTGCTTTTCTTGTAATCAAAATTGTTTAAAGCCAGCCACAATGGTGTACACCTAGAATTCCAACTGCTCAAGAGGATGAAATGGGAGGATCACAAGTCTGGGGCCAAACAACGCAGCTTCATGAGATACTGCCCAGTGCATTTATGTGTGCATGGATGAATGAATGGATAGATGGATGGATGAATACATAAGGCTAGGGCGTAGCTCAGTGGTACAAGACTTGCTTAACATATACCAGGCCCTGGGTCAACTTTGAAGAGCTCAATCCTCAGTACAACTTTTTTTCAAAAGTTGAAGTTTACATACCAAGGAAAAGAATTCTGTGAAATTTGAGAAATGTATATATGCATGGTGAGTACCTGCACACATAAATAAACACACACACACACACACACACACACACACACACACACACACACACCTATGTTCCAAAACTGAGACAGAAATGTTCTCACAGTGTGCTACAGCACTGTCAATTAGCTCAACTAGCTTAAGAAAATCAGTCATTAGACCAAAGAAGTTCAAGAGACCTGCTTGAACTAACCACTAACCATGCCACTTCTGAGAAAGTACCTGAGGATGCTTACCCACATTGACAGTAAAAAGTCATTGATGGACTATGTCTACAGTAAAATAACACAAATAGTAAAATGATACAATCTAACTCCTAGATAACTAAGATGTATCCTTTAGGTGATATATAAACACCATCTTAAAAGCAATGTAGGGCCAGCCAAATAGCTCAGTGGACTAAAGCATCTGCAAGCACATACAGGGGCCAGGGGTTTGATCTCCAGGCCTGCCATGTCAGCTCCGACCCCAGGGCTTGCTGAGACTACAGTTGAGACCGAGTGTGGCAGCATGCACCTGTAATCCCAGCTCTTGGGAAGCTGCAAACAAGTGGATCACTGTGAGTCCAGTCTAGTAGTGAGATCTTGAACACTATGTAGACCCTTACCTAAAAAAAAAAAAAAAAAAAAGAAAAGAAAAGAAAAAAAGCAATGCAAAATACTAATATTATGTAAAATTTAAAGAAATTGTTAAAACTTACACACAGCATGCTGGCACCTTGCAGAGGGTGAGACCCAAGACAACTCATAGTACAGTTGAGCAATGAAGTTGTGCCATTATTTTCATTATCCAGTTTTTAGAATGAGCATATATCATTGATAATGAGAAAAATATTAATAAAATGAGCTACATTTTAAAACATAAGTAAAACAGAAAGGGCAAGGAAAAGCTCCATCATTTCTGTCTCTACCTTTGGGAACATAAAAACACATCATGCTTTAACCTATGTTCAAATAAAATGCTAGTTTTTAAAGGTAGACATTCATGAATATGAAGGGTCTGGCAGCTGAAACACCTGCTTTGATGTATGCCAGCGCCTGCAGAGCTATTACAGGAAGGATTTGTGATAATCTTGTTGACACAATCCAGAGAACCTTCACTATTCCAGAGGTCAATTTGAGCACAAAATGTCATAGAAAAACAAACACCAGGGGGTAATTTAGCAATTAAAGGAATTGTAGTAAACGGGATGAGGGATAGACTCATTTATCTCTGTTTCCAAAGTTTCAAAATAACAGATTTCTTTGGAGGATGAATAAGAATAAAGCACTGCAAGTTCATATTTATATTGAAAAACCCTAGAGTGCAGGCAATGAGTCCCTTGCCATTTTGGAAAGGTTAGCACAATAAAGTCCTACAGTTAAATACTGATAGATTGCTTAGACTTACGAACTCCCTGGACAAACTGGGGTTCTAGTCATAGAATGGTCCTGTGATCATTGCCAAGCTAAGACTATCTGGCATAAGGCCTTTGTTGTCATATCCAACCCCATAAATTTTCCCCATAGGAAATTAAGAAACATCTATTGTATAAGTTCTGCTTCTAGGAGGCAGTGTTGACTTCAGTGCAGTTACTACTCCATTGACTTTGTTCTAACTAAGACTTCTAGCAATATCTTGCTGCTGAATGTGTAGAAGTTAATTGGAGTCATTCCTCAGTACCTTCAAGGGCTTAGTTCCAGGACCTCTCTGGACACCAAAACCCAAGGATGCTCAGGTCCCTTAGCTAACATGCCATAGGACGTGTACATCCCCTATACACATCTCCTATTCTCTTTAAATCATCTCTAAATTTCTTAGAATACCTAATGCAATGTAAGCACCAGGTAAACACTTATATGCTGCATTGGTCAGGGAATAATGACAAAAGAAAAGCCAGTCCATGTTTAATACAGATACAAAGTTTTATCTTTTTGCTATTTGTTCACTTTTTAATTTTCTCTCTCTAGTCAGTTGAAGAAACTGATACAGTATCTATAGATATGAATGGCTGATCGTATCTTAGGAATTTACTGGGAAATTTTCTATGTAGAGATAGTATTTGGTTTTAAAGTCCCAATAAACAAGTAAAACTGTGAGCAACACTGGGCTTGGAAAAGTGATAGTGGAGCTGAAATATGGCACACACCTTGAGGTGTTCACTTCTCTCTGAGACTCAGTTCCTTAAATGTGAAAGAGGGCACTGGGTTTCTATCTATCAAATGTACCCTGAAGCCCATCCCAGGTTAATGCCCAAGCAGTAAGAGGAAGGTGATCTTGCTTGAGGAAACTCATCTGCAAAGAGAAAGACTGCACAGAGCACATCAGAGAGCCGGCCTGTGCGTCACATGGGTAATTCTTGAGGTTGATGGTTTGTGCCTAGGTATCACTCCAAAGTCTTATATGTGGCAGTCTTCTAGATTGACTGATTTATGGTCCAATGCTGGGATCAAGGGTGTGAGCGCTACACCTGCCCTTGGGCAGGAGTCTACATACAATATAAGGGAGGTAAAAAGCCCGCTCTCTGCTGTCCTCCCCTTTGCACTCTTGCTGCCTTTGTTGTTTTTTCCTGCCATGAATGGTCCTCTGCCATGTGCCACCCTGCCTTTGAGCCAGTTGATTACAAGCTGAAGCCCCCACAAATTGTAGGCTGAAAAAAAGTCTTGCTCTCTTACTTCTGGGCATCAACGAGAGAAAAGCAACTAAGACAGTGATGTTATTTGGTCCCTCTGGAGACTATGGTTTAAACTAGACCCCAAGTTGTTAAATATGAAGAACTTGCCTGGGAAGCCAGAATCAATTCCTCTGGCTTCCAGCAAACCTCAAACTGCACATTACGCAGAGATTCATCAGTGGCCACCCAACTGCTGGTGGCTAGCCTGGCATTAGAGTAGGCCTGGTTTGCGCTCAGTCTTGGATGCTGGCTACTTCAGCGGGCAGAAAACAAAGCCACTGACTCGAGCAGTTTATGTCCCTGTGCCATGCTGGTTGCTGTGGCTCTGCTTAGAAATTGCCCCCTTGAGGATAAGGGTTCCTCTGTAGTTCTGAGTCCTTTTTTTTGTCTTAAGGAACATATATGCCTTCTAGCAAGGCTTCCACAGGTGACAAAATCAATTTTCATCTGATGAACCATGTTCCAGAGCTATTGTGGCTGGCCAGTCTTTTCAGTATAAATTTTTTGGGTCTCAGTCACACACACATACACACACACACACACACACACAAACACACACACACACACACACACATTCTCTCTCTCTCTCTCTTCCCCCCCTCTCTCTCTTAATATTGGCATTAACCTGGTTTCAAGGACTATGTAAACCTCATGAAATTTGGGACAGAAACATGAGTGGAGTTGCATGTTGCATTTTATTTTACTTTTTCAGAGGCTTAAAGGGGTCCTTAATCAATTAAAAACTACTGCTTAAAAGAGATCCATAATTTGCATACATAAGCGTCTTTGTGGCAGCATGCTATTTCAAATAATCAACTCAAAACTATGTTCACACAGCAAGAAGGCTCATTTAATCTATGCAATATAAAGATCAATATAAACAACAGAATGTTCTAAAGACACTGTTCTCCATTAAGGAAATGCTCTTTGTACATTTTGTAAGCTATTTTTTCAGGTCATTTTATCACTAATAGTATTATAAGGCTCAGTTTTGGTTTCAAGGTTTCTAAATGTTCCTTAACTGCTATTTAGGGTAACAAAATACAACAAAGAGGGTGCCTCTTAGGGAGAGTAAGCCCAGGAAGCTAGAGGAATCTGTGCAAGAGGAATACAGGCATGCTTCTAAACAAGGCCAAAGGCAGGGTCTCAGGGCACCATACCTATACCCAGGCCTTTCACAGCTGACTTGTTCAAAAGCTTCTTTTCATCTCTTACCAGATCTTGATTTCATTTTTTTAAGAATGGAAACCTAGTCCCAACCTACTCAATGAGTGTGAGGTTTAGAGTGAAGCATTAAATGAATTAAAAAGAAGGGTAACAAAGTGGGCCAGAGAGGAAAGTATGATGAGTCACGTGACCATGATGTGTTAGATGACAGCTTCCACTGCAGCCTGAATATCTACTCTCATGAAAATGTGAACATCGTTGTTTCCCAGAAACAACCCACAGGAAGACATGCATAAATAATACAATGATTTTACTAAGCTTCCATTGGGTAATGTGGTAATCAGCATTAAGTGAGCAATGGCAAATCATTAAATAAGAAATCTTGCCTCCTCATATACTCATCAGAAGAACTCCACTAATTCACAAAACTTAGTTGGTGGACAGTAGTTCTTTCCTTGAAAGCATAAATGTACAAAAGATGAGGTTTAAAATTCTCAAGGACAATTGTTCAACATAATGACCTCCCAGGAGAATTCTCCAAGAGTGCACATGGTATTATATGAAAATATGTGGAAACTCAGAAAGTTCTTAGACAGTGACTAAGTAAACTGACTTGCTTAGGTCAACCTAGATAAGTGGGTGACCTCCTGGTAAGTACCATAGAAAGAAAACAACATTCATCACAGCTACTAGACACTCAGTGAAACATAGTACCATAAACAATTAATTGTTAAATGTTAGAAAATGGCATTAAATTATAATATGCTCATAAAGTAATTATGATGCTACCAGCGAAAATTATGCTCATGAAGACTATCTAAGGACATGGAAGACAGCTTATGATATGTTAAGCAAATAAAGGAAGATTCAAAATTGTATAAAAGGAAAGCATATTCCTAGGTAAGTTAAGAAATCAATAGTCTCTTTAACAGAAAGTAGTAACATTGGTTGTATCAAACTTCTTTCTACATAAATGTCTTTTGTTTTCTTTCTTATAATTCTGTATTTTTCTAGTGTTATGGGCTACTGGACTATATTGGATTACTTTGCTGAATTCACACACCTGCAATATTTGAATGGCAATAGAATACCCATCTCTGACAAAAGTAAACAAAAAATGGGGATATAAATGAAGGGCCAATTTGTAGTGAAAATATATATAGATATAGATATATATATACACACACACATATATATATATATCTAGATATATATCTAGATATATATATATATATCTGCATATACAAAATAGGATAGATATACAGCTATTTTCTCTTAGTTGAATAAGAAGAAAGGTTTGTACTAACAGTGTTTGGACAAGATCATGTCTGCATCTTGTACTATGAATAACCACTACAAAGACAACAATATGCAATGTATTATTTGTTGCAACTGTTTCTTTCTCAATAAATTAATAATTTTTAAATTAAAAAAGAAATAACTTAAAATTTCTACTTTATAGTTCTCCAGAGAAAAGAACCAAAAGGAAGCTTATATATTTATAAAAAATATGATTAATCAAAATACCATTAGCACTGGGGAGATACTTCAGCAGTACAAGCACAAGCCTGGAAAGCACAAGATCCTGAATGTAAACCCTGGTACCCACAAAAAAAATTGCCATACTTTCAAAATACCATTAGCATACCTCACAGAACTAGAGGAAACAGTTCTAAAATTCATTGGAACCAGGAGAGATATAGACTACCAAAGGCAATCCTGGGCAACACAGGCAAGACAGACAGCTTCACAATCCCCAACTTAAATTTATACTACAAATTTAATGTGATAAAATCAGCATGGTACTGGCAAAAGATGAAAACAGGTCAGTACAACAGATTAGAAGATGAGGAAACAACTTCGAACACACTCAGCCACATTTGCTTTCTTTCTTTTGTTTGTTTGTTTGCATAACCAGAGATTGAACTCAGGCCCTTGCAATTGCCAAGGAGGTGCTTATTCCACTGAGATATCTCCCCGGTCCCAAAATTTGTAATATTTTATTTTTATTTTTTTCAGAACTGGGAATTGAACTTAAGCCCTTGCACTTGCCAGGCAAGCGCTTATTCTACTGAGCCTTTTCCATGTCCATATTGTCTTTGATAAAAGGGCTAAATACATGCATTGAAAGAAAGATAGCCTCCATTAATGGTGCTAGCAAAATTGGCTTTCCATATGCTGAAGACTAGAATTAGACCCATGGCTATTACCATGTACTCACTTAAAGTCAAAATGACTTAAGGATCTAAATATTAAAACAGAATCATGAAATTTACTGGAATAAAAAGTAGGTGGAAATCTTGAAGACCTAGGTGTAGGCAGAGACTTCATGAACAAAGCCAAACTGCACAGGAAACACTTCAAATAATCAACAACTGGGATCTCATCTTATTAAAAAAAAACTTTTGTACTTCAAAAGAAATCATGAAGGGCCAGGGAGATGGCTCAGTAGAATAAGCACTTCCCTGGCAAGCAGAAGGGTCTGAGTTCAATCCCCAGTTCAGCCAAAAATAAAAAAGAAAAAGAAATCCTGAACTGAGTGAAAAGAAAACCCAGAGTGAGGAAAATATTAGCCAACTGTCCTTCAGACATAGGACTTATTATCTAGAACATATAAAAAGTTGACAGATATAACAGACCCCAAATTCAAAGACCCAATTCAAAAATGGGCATCAGCGATGAATATGCACTTTACAGAAGAAGAAATGCAAATAGAAAATAAATGCATAAAAAATATTCAACATCAATGGTCTTTGGAGAGATGCAAATTAAAACAACACTGAGCAAAAAATGAGACCATATCAGTGGAATACATTCCATCTCACCACAGAAGGGATGGCTATTGTCAAGATATCAACCAATGAAAAATTCAGGAGGGCTTGTGGGGAAAATGAATACTTTTCCACTGTTGGTGGGAATGCAGACTGATGTAACCACTATGAAATCAGTTTGAAGACTCCTCAAAACACTAGGATTTGAAGTCCAATTTAATCCAGCTATTCCCCTTCTGGATATTTTCCCAGAATAATTAAAAACATCATACCACAGTGATTTATGTGTTCCTATGTTTATACCAGCACAGTTTGTCATAGTCAAACATTAGAAACTACTAAAATGCCCATCAACCAAAGAATGGATAAAAAAGATGTAGTATTTTTATACATTGGTGTACTATTCAGCTAAAGAAGGGTAAACCTTAGCCATTTATAGGGAAACTGATGCAATCTGAGTCCATATTCATAAGTGAAATAAATAAGTCTCACATGTATAAATATATTGTTTCCCTAGTGTAAGGAACTCAAAGAGTAAATAAGATCTAAAATAAATAACAGATATTGTGAAATAGAAAGAAAATGCTCAAAAGGAAAGAGAAACTGGAGTGGGTGAAAGGAGAAAAGAAGGAAAAGAAAAACTACATAAATACATATGTGTGTGTGTATATAGACAGTATAGTTATACTACTAAATGCTATTAGCCCATTGGAAGGAAAGATGCATGTCTACATTTTTTAATTTATTTATTTGTATTTTAACATGAAGAGTGAAAAACCAAAGCAAAAACAAATAGAAAAGATGACACAAACAGGGTAACATACAATAATGCATATGCTACACATTTTCAAAACAGGGATAGCTTATATATATTTTTCAAATAAAACAATCCAACACAGATCAGCAGTCTACAATAGAAGTGGGTTATCCACAGAAATTGTACATTTGAGCCCTTCACAGCTCAGTATATTAATATGACTTTACTTTATATACCTCCATTTTTATACTTTTCTGCTGGATGGTTAAGACCGAGTTAAAGCAAGAACTATATAACTTTTGTATCAGATAAGGTCAGTCAGGTACCCTCAGGGTTTATTCTGTAACCCTATACAGCACTTTGTAGATCCCTTGTCAGTGTAAGTCAAGTGGATGAGTCATGGCCATTGTTTGACCAATTTGCTCTCTGTGGAACCCTGAGAGAAAGTTTTCTTTCCATGTGACTCTCCCCAGGCACACTATACATTAACAGTTGCATTACTCTGTGGCCCCATAATCTGCTTGATCAGAAAATTTGGGGCACCACTGAGTTACACGATGTTACAGTACAAATTCTCCTTTGTCCTGCGTCTTCACTGACCTTGAAAGGCTAGGGCCAAAATGTTGGCTGATCTTACAGCCTTTCTTTTTCTCCAATTTTTGATCTGCAAACTTAGGTTGTTAACCCTACAGAAGTAAAGCTTATTATTATCCTGCAACACATGCAGTTCAGTTTACCCACATTATTTATCTAAATATAAGACATCATAGGCATAACATGGAACATGTATTTTCCATCAAGTATTGAGATACTAAACTCTAAGTTCATACAAAGTACGAAGAAAAAGAAAAAAAATTTTAAAAAAATAGGAATGAACACTTACATATATTTCCATAAATATTTAGAAATCCATTCATATATGCATAGTAGCATTGTAGCAAGGCTGTCTTATGACATTTTTTGTCTTACTTTTTATCTTTACCCTTTAAAAAAGGGAAGTATAGTGACAGTTGTTATGTCATGACAAGAAGTACATATTTAGAAGACCAGAATGACAGGCATTTGAAGCATGACCCTTCTATTACACTTCGTTAAACTCAGTGCAGTTGCTTGGTTCACAAGTATCACCATATATAGTTAGTAGGGGTGAGAATCGTGCCCCTTAATTGCTAGTTTCAAAAATTTCCTGATGTTTCTCAGGATCATTGTCTTACCCATCTAGTATGTATAAGTGAATGGTCTTGCCTTTGTCATGTTACTCAGCATTTCTCCTTGCCCTCTCATTGTCCAATCGTCATGTTCTCGCTTTCCTTTTAGTTGTGTTATACATTTCTATTTGCAATTCTTTTTAGTTATACTATGGAGACTGCAGTATATTTGCATATGTGGGTCTGGTTTATTTTACTTATAAGTATATCTTCAAGTGGCATCCACTTAAATATGAAGGCTTCAAGTTGAGCATTTTTTACATCTGAGTAATACTCCATTGTATAAAAATACCACATCTTTTTCAAACATTCTTCATGTGACAGGAATCTTGCTTGCTTCCAAGATTTGACTGTCACAAATTGTGCTGCTATAAACATAGTTGTGCATATATCCCTATGATATGATGTTTTCAATTCCTCTGGGAAAATTCCCAGTAGGTGGATAGCTGGTTTGAATGGGATTTCCAGTCCTAGATTTTTAAGGAGCTTCCACACTGATATCCATAAAGGTTACACCAGCCTATATTCCTGCCAGCAGTGGAGAAGGGTTCCCTTTTCCCCACAACCTCTCCAACATTTTTTGTTGGTTGATTTTTTTATGATAGCCATTCTTTCTGGTGTGAGTTGGTATCTCAGTGCTATTTTAATTTGCATTTCATGGAGGACTATTAAGGCGGAGCATTTTTTCATATATTTATTTGCTTCTTTAATTTCATCCACTGAGCAGTGTGTTCATCTCAAATGGCCATTTCTGGACTCAGTCTTTAAATTTAGGGGCCCTAATATTTTTTAGTTCTTTATAAATTCTGGAGATCAGACCTTTGTCTGAGTGTTTATGAGTTAGGATTTTTTCAAAATTTGTGGGTTTTCTCTTCACTTTGTTGGTAATTTCTTTTGAGGTTCAAAAACTTCTCAATAACAGGTGGTCAGAGTTGTTAACTTTTTCAAGTGTTTCCCGTGTGAATACATGTTTGCTCAAGAACTCTTTGCCTATCCCTCTGTCTTCAAGAGTTCCTCCTACTTTCTCTTCCAGGAGATTGTTTCTGTTTTAATGTTAAGATATTTAATCCATTTTGACTTTAGTTTAGGGCATGATGATAGACCTGGGACAAGTTTTAGTTTTCAAAATGTGGAGAGCCAATTTTTAAGCACCATTTGTTAAAGAGACTATCTTTCTTCCAGTTAGTTTGTTTGGTCTCTTTGTTGAAGACCAAGTGGTTGAACGTGTTTGTAGAGGCCTATGCATCATGTAGTCTATTCCGTTTGTCCTCCAGTCTATTTTGTTGCCAATGACATGCTGATTTTATCACAGTAGTTTTGTAGTATAATTTCAACTCAGAAATTGTAATACCTCCTGTCTTGTGTTTGTTGGCCAGGATTGCCTTATTAATCTAGGTCTTTTCTGGTTCCAAATAAATTGTACCAATGGTTTCTCTAGGCCCTGCAAGTATTTTGCTGGTAGTTTAATAGGGATTGCATTGAATCTGTACAACAATTTTGGGAGTATGGCCATCTTGATGATGTTTGTTCTTCCTATCGAAGAGCAGGGTATATCTTTCTATTTTCTGAAATCTTCTATGATCTCTTTTTTCAGAGTACTATAATTTTCTGTAAAAAGATCTCTAACTTCTTTAGTTAGATGAATTCCAAGATATTTCATTTTCCGTGGTGCTATTGTAGAAGGTATTGTTTCTATATTTTCCCTCTCAGTGTGTTTGTTATCTGTGTAGAGAACTGCTATTGACTTTTGGGTACTGACATTGTAGCCTGCTATGCCACTTTTTGTACTAATTCTAGTAGCTTCTTGGTGGAGTTTTTTGGGTCTTCCAACTAAAACATCATGTCCTCTGCAAGTAGTGATAATTTAAATCCTTCTTTATCTATTCTTATTCCATTTATTTCTTTCTCTTTTCTAATGACTGTTGCTCATGGTTCCAAAACTATATTGAATAGGAGGGGCAAAAGAGGACATCCTTGTCTTGTACCAGATCTAAGAGTAAAAGATTTCAGTTTTTCCTCATTTAGAATTATATTAGCCATTTCGTTGTCTTAGATGGCTTTTATCAAATTGAAGTAGAGGCCTTCTATTTCAATTTTGTGAAGGATTTTGAACATGAATGAGTGTTGGACTTTGTCAAAAGCCTTTGCTCCATCAATTAAGAGGATCATGTGATTTTTAGTTTTCACTCTATTGATATAGTACATTACATTTATAGATTTTCAAATATTGAACCATCCTTGCATCCCTGGGATGAATCCTACCTGGTCATTGTATATGATCTTATTGACGATTTGCTGTATTGTTTCCTAGGATTTTATTGAGGGTTTTTGTATCTATGTTCATGGGGGAGATTGGCCTGTAGTTCTTTTTTTAGTTTTGTCTTTCGCTAGTTTTGGAATCAGTACAATACTTGTCTCCAGGAATGATTTTGGGAGAACTATTTTCTTTTCAATTTCATTGAAGAGTTTGTGGAGTGTAGGGATTATACCTTCTGTAAATCTCTTGGAAAATTCAGCTTTGAATCCAGTAGGACCTGAACTTTTCTTTGATGGCAGGATTTTTATTACATTTCATATTTCTTTGGCTGTTATTGGTTTATTCAGAGTTATTATATCTTCTTGATTCAGTTTTGGTAATTTGCACCTTTCTAAGAATCTGTCCATTTAATCTGTCTTCTATTCTGTGAGTGTAAAGATTCTCAAAGTAGCTGTTGATGAACTTGTGAATTTCCACTGGGTATGTGGTGATTATACCCTTTTCATTCCTTATTGCTTGTATTTGAAATTTTTCTTTTCTCTTTTTGATGAAGTTAGCTAGCAGCTTATCAATTTTACTTAGTCTTTCAAAGAACCAGCTTTTTGATTCATTGATTCTTTGAACTGTTTTCTTCATGTCAATGGAACTAATTTCTATTCTAATCTTCATGATTTTTTTCCATCTTTGGGCTCTGGATTTGATTTTCTTTTCTTCTTCTAGATGCCAGAGGTGCTGCATTAGTGTTTGTTCCTGTTCTGTTTTCCTAAACTTCCCTCAGAGAACTGCTTTCATTGCATCCCATAAATTACGATAAGTTGACATTGAATTTTCAGTGAATTGTAGATATTGTTGAAGTTTTTGTTTAATTTCATCTTTACTCCATTGATTGCTGAGTAGGGTCATTTCCATATGTTCAACAGGTTTTTCCAGTTTCTTTGTTGGTTATTTCCAGTTTCATTGCACTGTGGTCAGATAATATGCATGAGATAATTTCTGTTTTCTTGCATATAGTTAAGCATGACCTGTGGACAAGTATGTGGTCTATTTTAGAGAATGACCCATGTGCAGCTGAAAAAAAATGTGTATTCAGCTGTGGTTGGGTGGAGCTCTGTATATGTCCACCAAGTCCATTTGTTCCAGGCTCTGGTTCAATTCTACTACTTCTTTGCTAATTTTTTGTCTGGTTGACCTGTCTTTGTGAGATAAACAGGTATTTAGGTCTCCTGTTAAGACTGTGTTATTGGAAATTAGATTTTTCATGTCCATTAAGATTTGTTTTACAGAGTTGTGTGCTCCCATATTTGGTGCATACATATTTATGAGTGTTACCTCTTCCTGTTGAATTCTTCCCCTAACCAGTATATAGTGTCCTTCTTTATTTCATTTGATCATTCTTGGTTTGAAGTTGAGACTGTCTGAGAACAAGATTTCTACCCCTGCTTTTCCTGCAGTGCTGGGGCATGAAATATTGTTTTCCATCCTTTGACTTTGAGCCTATGAATGTCCTTTTCAGTTAAGTGTGTTTCTTGTATACAGCATATTGTTGGATTTTGTTTCCTAATCTACTGTGCCAGTCTAGTTCTCTTAATTGGTGAATTGAGTCCATTTACATTGGTTACATTGATGGTTATAATTGAAATGTGTGGACTTTTGATTGACATGTTATTTACTTGCTATTGTTTACTCCATTTTCTCCTGTGTTTAATTGTTTGCCCTATTTAATGGGTTCCTTCAGTTCTCATTTGTGGACTTCTGGTCATTGTGGTCCCTCTCTAGAACATCTTTCAGTAGTCTGTGTAGGGATGGCTTTGTCATCATGAAATTTTTTAGTTGTTCTTTATTATGAAAGTATTTCACTTCTCCGTCAAACTTCAAAGAGAGTTTTGCAAGGTATAGTAGCCTAGGCTAGAATTTGTTTTCATAGAGGACTTGAAGTACTCTGCTCCATGCTCTCATTGATTTCATAGTTTGTGAAGTGAAGTCGGCCATAATTCTGATGGGTTTTCCTTTGAATGTGATCTGCTTCTTTTTTCTAGCAGCTTTCAGTATAGTATTCTTGTGTTGGATTTCTGGGATCTTGATTATTATATGTCTCGGTGTCTTTTTAGTTGGGTTGAAGTTATTTGGCATTCTGTATGCTTCAGTTACCTGAATGTTAGATTGTTTCTTCTTATTTGGGAAGTTTTCTGCTATTACTTCTGTCCATATTCTTTTTATGTCATTTGTTTATTGATTCCTTCTTTCTCATTGATGCCTATTAATCTCACATTGTTCATCTTGGCATCATCTTGCAGGTTATGGATTATTTTTTCCTGCATCTTCATCATTTTTAAGAGATCCTTTCTCTCCTTTTCACTAGCTTCACTAAGATCTTCAAGATCTGAAACTCTGTGTTCGCTTTCACTTAAACAGTTTTGTAGACTCGTGATTGAGATTTTACATTTTTGTATATCTCTTTGACTCTGCTTCATGTGATCTATTTCTTTTCTGTATTGCTCATTAAAGGAATCTCTCATATTTCTGATCTCCTATATTTTTTTCAATGTCTCCTTTAGAGGTATCTATTAATTCTTTTACTGCCTAGTTGTTTTTTTTTTTTTTGTTCCAAATTGGGTTTCCTCCATATATTTTCATAATTGATTCTCTACTTCATGTGCTATGATTACAAAGATTTCTTTTTTATTTTGGATATTATTGTTCCTCTTTATCTCTCTGCTGTTGTTTCTTTGCTTGAGACACTGTTAATTCATATGTTTCATCTAGAATAGTGTTCTCTGCAGTTTTTCTGGGTGGGCATTGGGTTTCTCCCATATGTTCTGGATTTGATTCATTACTTCAGATGCTATATATTCAAAAATTTCTTTTTTTATTTCAGGCTTTAATTCTGATCTGAATTCCTCTCTACCTTTCTGCTGTTGTTTCTTTGCTTCCAACTTTGTTAATTCATTCATTTCAGCTGAGCTAGTGTCCTCTGTACTTATCATTGGTAGGCTCAAGGCCTGAGATTCCATTTGGCTCCTTGTTTTTATCATGTCTTATAGCTCTGACCCCTGACCTTTGGTATAAAGTTTTGGCACAGTTCTAACCTTAGCACCTTGTGAAATTCAGGTATTGTTATACCAAGTTCTAGTTCATGTAGTTGTGCCTGGCTTGAGTCTGGCTGCTGTGCCCAGCTCCTTCCTGTTGCTGTCCTTGGAAGTGAGCCTGTTGTGCCCCTTTGACAAGATGCTCTGCTCCTGGATTAGGTGCGTGGTTTTGACCCTAGTCTCACTGCAGGGACTTCAGCTGCAGAGTTTCACCCCAGGTCTGTATGCCCAGCCTGGCCTCGGTTTGGAGGGGTATGGGGGGTGCAGGAGACCACAGAAGCTCTCTCTCACACTCACCATTCCTTGGCTTTGGCGGGTATGAAGGGCTCCCAAAAGAGTGGTGGATGTTCTCACTCACAAGGGGGCTGTACTGGGTCTGGAGTGGTGGGGCAAGACCGGCGAACACTGGGAAAGGTCTCTCCAGCACAGCGGGCCTGGAAGTTCTACCGTGTCTACATTTTTTGTCACATTTTCATGCCTATATCTTGTAATATGATCAGTTATTTTGACAATAACAATTCTCAATGTACCAACTGTTTTTACTCTCCAACAATCATTTTAAAATTTTATAACATTTTCAGAATTGATTTTTTCTTTAAAGTAAAATACATAATTTGTATATTATTATATATATTCCTACATGTTATAAATAATATGCTATATTAATATATTTTCTTAGATTCTAAATACATACACACACATACCACTTATTCAGTTCAAGTCCAAAAAGCTGGGGGGGGGGGGTGCAGGGAGATGGCTCAGTGGTATAAGCACTTCCCTGGCAAATACAAGGGCCTGAGTTCAATCCCTGGTGCCATGAAAAAAGAAAAAGAAAAAGCCCGAGAAACTGATGCATAATTCAGTCCAAGTGTAAAGCCTCAAGAACAAGCAGCACTGATATTCCAGGGCCAGAGCTAACAGATATCTCAGCCAAATAAGAGACAAAGAAATGACCCTGTTTTTCTTTGACATTACTCACAGATTTCTATGAATGTCCTTATTTTTATCTGTTTTAAAAAATAAATCTCCCATGAAACAGTAACCCTAACCTACTTAGAGTGAAAAGGAAGATAGAAAGTAGAAAAGAGATGATAAAATAAATATTTAAGACAACTTTGGCTCCTTTTTATGACCTTAGATTGAGGTTTCAGGATAATTGTGTTGAGTCCACTTTACCAGAACCAATGCATTTGCTTAGCGAGATGAAGCTATTGTTCTTATCTAGCCACTGAGACCTGAATCAGATGTCATCTCCTCCACAGTCATCTGTGACTACTCTCGCTTTCTTAATGTATGAATTGTTTATTTTTAAATTTGTACATAGTATGTGTTTGTAGTTCATGTAGTTTACCATCAGTTTTAGATGGAAAGCTCCCATGGTATTCAGCACTAGACCCAGCACCTTAGATTTTTACCCAGAGACATATTTGGTTTGGTAGAGAAGTCAGCCCACCTGGAGGACTCACAGCCATTTCCAAGCCCTGTGCTGAGCCCTAACCCCGAGTTCATCCCTGAGACTGGAAGCTTCTGCAGCACCTGGCACTTGGTGATTCCTCATTGGCTTATTTTGTTTTGTTGGTCATTCAAGAAATGCTCACCTGTTAGTAAAAATAGTGGCGTTCACAGCATGCATCGCTCCTGTGCCTGGGGACAAGGTGATAAATAAGAGGGACTAAGTCCTTGCCTTCATAGAGAACCACATTCTTAAAAGAAAGGAGATGAAGCTTAATGGTATTATTACCCTATAACAGAGGCAGTTGAGCTTAACATCATTGTCTCAATATCAAAAGACTTACACATAACATGGAACAAGTATTTTCCATCAATTGTTGATATGCTAAACTTTAAATCCCTGTAGAATGTGAAAAAAATAAAAAGATAGAAACAATTACACCTTTTTACACAGAAATCTAGAAATCCAACCATGTACAGCATTGTAGCAGGATAGTCCCATGACAACTTTTTCTTGTCTCTTGTTTTCTTTTATTACCTCTTTTTAAAAACAAATATTTACTTGAGAGAGAGCACAGCTGTAACTGATATGACATTA
>PVKA01000091.1:83047-274297 GCA_004027165.1 Ctenomys sociabilis
ATATATATATATATGTGTGTGTGTGTGTGTGTGTGTGTGTGTGTGTGTGTGTGTGTGTACAAAATAGTTAGGATAGATATACAACTACTTTCTCTTATTCAATAAGAAAGATAAGAAAGATTTGTACTAATACTGTTTAGACAAGATATCATGTCTGCATCTTGTACTCTGAACAACTACCACAAAGACAATATACAATGTATTAATTATTGTAACTGTCCTAATAACCTGTTTTGTAACTGTCTCACTGCTATTTCCTTCTCAATACAATTAAAAAAAGAAGAAAGGAGGTGACACCCACACAAACATTCAGATGTAGAGAATGATTTCAGATGTTGTGATGAACCACAAAGACACAGGCAGGACAGTGAGTACAGACAGCATGGTCACCAAAGACTTCTTGGCCGTGACACCATGTGAGAAGAAGCCAGGGAGACATGTCCTCTGATTGTCTTGAAGCTACCTGCCCCATTTCCCTGGAGGGATGTGAAGTACTACAGCATGACACTTTCGCATGTTCCATTTACTTGCCATTAGTTTTCAATCAGCACAGTTGAGAATTCATCACAGACTATCTGTAGGAAAAGGGTACTGAAGAGGGATAAAGACAGGACAGGCAAAATCCCTGCTCCTAGCACTGCACAACTTCCCAGTTAAAAGTCTTTCTCTCCCTAGTTGACTGTAATCAATAAGATAGACTGTTAAATGCTGCACAAAATAGCTACTGAAGAGCTCTCTCAAGAAACCTTCAAGGGCTGTTCAAGAGGAACACTTGCACTCAATCCTGAAAGAAATTTTGGAATTCTCTAGGCAGATGTGAAGTGCAGAGCATCTTAACAAAGGGAGCAAACATTTACTTTAAAGGTAGTGTAACAATAATTGATATGATATTAGAAGTAGTACATATTTAGAAGACCAAAATGACAGGTATTTCAACCATTGTTTTAGTATTACACATTGCTACCCTTAGCATAGTAGCTTTGTTTATAGATATCAGCATATAGTTAGTCAGGGTAAGAATGCTACCCATTAGCTGCTCTTTTCAAAAACCTCATGGACATTCTTAGGACCATTGCCTTAACCATCTTGTTTATATAAATGTATGATTTTGCTACTGTCATATTTCTTAATTCTTTCTCTCTCTCTGTTGTTTAACCCTTAAGTTCTCACTTTCTATTTAATTGTGTTATATTTTTTGGTTAGTATAGATATACAGCTACTTTCTCTTAGTTCAATGAGAAGAAAGGTTTGCACTAATATTGTTTAGACAAGATATCATGTCTGCATCTTGTCCTCTGAATAATCACTTATAAGACAACAATGTACAATATATTAATTATTGTGACTGTCCTACTAACCTGTTTTGAAACTGTTTCATTGCTATTTTATTTTCTCATTGAAATGCATAAAAAATAAAAAGGGAACATCTTTCTCCACGTGTCTGGAGTCCACAGATTGGTTCTGGGAGAGTGGACACTGTGTTACTCATTTTCTGAGTCCACTTGAGCAGTTACCAGGTGACACAGGATGCCCAAATTAAAAGATCTCCCAGCTGTGGCTGCGAGAATGTTTGCAGATAAGTTTAGCATGGGGGCAGTGAACTATGTAAAGGATGTTTTCTCCCCAGGGAAGGTGGCATGGTCCAATCCATCACCCCCTAAAAAGAACTAAAGGAAAGGGATGGAAGACTTCACCCTTTTTGCTTCCAGCTTCCTATTCCAGCTGGGATATCACATCTCATTTGATATCACAGCCCTTGTTCTTTCTTTAAATCCTCAGCTCTCAGGGCATAAGACTCAAAGTGAATTATACCATTGACTTTTCTATCCCCATGTACAAATGGCAGATGACAGCATTTCTCAAGATTCCTGTCATGTAAACCAATTCCTCACAATAAATCTCCAGCTAGCTTCTCCAGGAAAATATGGAGAATGCAAATAATCCTGGCACAAAAGGAGGCTTTAAAGGGTAGGCCAAATAGCTGAGTGTATTAAAGTGCCTGCAAGCAGGCACAAGGGCTGGGGGTTCAATCCCCAGGCCTGCTGTGCCAGCCCTGCCCCCAGGCATGCTAAGACAGAGATTGAGACTGGGCGTGGTGGCACAAGCCTATAATCCCAGCTCTTGGGAGGCTGTAAGCAAGTGGATCACTATAAGTATGATCTAGTAGTGAGACCCTAAACACCCTGTAGGCCCTTCCCTAAAATACTAAAAAAAAAAAAAAAAAAGGAGTGTTCAGGGGTTCCAACCAAAACTTAGAGACTTACATCCTTTACCAACAAACAGAGACTTGAATCAACATGGAGAACCCAGAGCTAGTGCAGAAGAGGATGACTCACTGTGTTGGATGTCATTATGGGAGACAGTTGGGGGCAGGTGATGGTGGACTCTTCAATTCAAGAGTGGGAGTGCAGACTGATGTAGCTATTATGGAAATTAGTATGGAGATCCCTTAGAAAAATTAGGATGGGACATCCCATTCAAGCCAGCCATTCCTCTCCTAGGTATTTTTCCAAAAGAACTAAAATCATCATACCATAGCAATGTATGTGCACCCATGTTTATAGCAATGCAATTCATCATAGCTAATTCCTGGAAACAAGCCAGATGCCTGTCAACTGAGGAATGGATAGAAAAGATGTGCTATTTTTACTCAATGGAGTATTACTCTGCTATAAAATGATAAACATGAGGCTTTTATAGGTAAATGGATGTAACTAGGTAAGTGAAATAAATCAAAGCCACATATGTAAACATCATATTGTAAATAAAATCTGAAAGGTACAGTGGATACAGTAAAAAGGAAAGAATTTGTTCAATGGGTAGGAAAAACTGGGATGAGGAAAAAGAAAAGAAAGAAGGAAGACAGATATATTTGTGTATTATGCATGAGAGTTTGGGTCGCTGTGCTTTTTTTTTTTGCTGATTTTTTTAATTGAAAAACAAATATTAATGAGATAGTTTCAAAGGTGATTGATAGGACAGTTTCAATAATTAATACATGTACATTGTTATCTTCTTAGTGGTTATCCATAGTACAAGAAGCAGACAGGATATCCTGTCCAAACACTGTTAATACAAATCTTTTCCCTCATTGAGTTAAGTGAAAGTAGCTGTATATCTATCCTAACTATTCTGTATATAAGGAGCAGATGGAGCATAATTTTTTCTTCATACTTTTTTTCTTATTTAAACTTAGTATAACTTTGTTGTTCTGTTAACCAATTCTGCAGGTTTACTTCTGGTAACCTAAACAACTAATTTGAATGATAACATTGTACAATACAGCAACCATTGTTGAATACCTATTACTTTGTTTAATGAAATTATGTATTGTTTCTAACTTTTTTTTTCTACTATTTTGTACTCTTGTAAAAAAAAAAAAAATGAAACAGCACGAGGTGAGACTTGACTGGGCCTTCTTTTTGTCAAACAGCCCTGAGCACTCAGGGTGGCAGACACAGCTCAGTCAGTCACTTGATAAATCACATACGAGACAATAGATAGGGAGGTGTTCAAGGACCATGGCTAAATCACTCGCATCAGGAGGGCATCCACAGAGCCTTTTTCACAACTAACATGCATTGTTCTCACTGTTTATGTTTCATTCTGAAAATCTGAACTCCGATCTGTGTTTCAGATGCATGATTGAACTGGTAATTTACACAAGGAGCCCGAAGTCTTGAGACGGTAGGGCACTAACACATGACATAAATGTGTTCTAACATCATTGAAGCAGCTCAGAGAGAGGGCCACCAAGCTCTGGAAGCAAATCTTCCCAGAGCAGGTGCTGTCTGAGCAGAAACCTAGAAGAGGAGAGGCAATGTGCCAGGGGGTAGGCGAGCCGAAGAGCAGACACAAGGTCCTGGAAGCAGGTGAGGAGTCAGCAGGCTTAAAATACAGACTTCGGCGGAGGACAAATGGGATAGCAGGCCAACCGTGGAGATGAGGCGCAGGAAATGATGAGCAGGGATGGAGAAAATCAGCTGAATGATGGATAAATCATGTGTTGTCTCAGGTTGCGCCTTCCCTGCCACTTACACTAGGCAAAGTAACCAACACGAGCAAACGAAAGAAACTAGAGTGTAGATACTTTTTTCTTTCCCTCTTTTTCTTTATAAGGCTGCACTGGAGAGCCAGGGTGCTGGACTCCCAGCAGGCACTCTATCTCCTCTTTGCACATTATTTTATGATCCCCATTGTATGTCTGGGGACCTTCCCGACCTCGAGTCCATACTCTTAAATCTAGTTGTTGTTCACCCACACAGGACCCTTAGTCCACAGAAACCACCTCGACAGACTCTGACACATCCTATATTCTCACCTGCACTTAACCCTAAGCAGCACAGAGAGATTTCATGATCACCAACCACAGAATTGTTGGCAAGTTCTGGGTGTGGAGAGCATGCAAACAGTGGGGACAGCTGAGCAGCCTAGAGCTCTTCGAGCTAGTACCTGGTGGTAGATACAGCAAATGTGCCTTATGTGCCTCCCTCTAGACATGAATAGTGTGCTAAGAAGCCAGTTGATCCCTTTTTCCAAAGCCATGTGCCAGTGTGCAGCTAGGACAAGAATCCAGGGCCACCTGCATAACAGGAAACATCTCTGCTCCTCCTGACACTCCTACAGCATGCGCTGTGCAGATCAGACTGTCAAGGTGGGGAGCGAAATCAATGCACTCCACCAAACAGTTTTATAACCTTTGATCTCTGGACTCTGTGCAACTTCAAGCACTCTGAGCAGGAAAAAGAGACAATTCACAAAAACCTGCTATTGTGCTTTCTTCTTGTCCAGAATTTAACATAGAGCCTGACCTAGAGGAATTACATTTTTCATTAAGATTCTTTCCTAATGATGAATATTGCATAGAGAAATATATAGGCACACAGTATTGGGAGATAAGTTAAGCCAAGGCATTCTAGTTAGCCCTAGGGACAAAATCATTTTTTCCCAAACAACAAAAAACAGTCTCTAATTACAAGTGTGGTGCCCAGAGCCACACATATCTATAACTCCTTTTGTCAAGGACCATTGTGTATCATTTTGAGGAAAATCTATTTCATAATTAAATTGTGATTGAGCCTGTGCCCAGCCTAGTGTCCCGTCACAGAAGCCAGCTATGGTGTGAGTATGTTGAAACATAACTCTATGTGCCTCTGGTCACGGTTCAGGCTTCAAGGGTCCCCAGATGTTGTGATACCCTGGGGCAAGATTATGTCACCTGAAGGCATGTTGGTTCCATGAGAACATGTAGTAATCACAGAAAGGTTTCTCCCTGGGGAAAGGGTGTACTCCTTGGTGACCCACCATCTTATCCCGCCCTCTCTCTCAACATAAACACCTGCATTAAGGCAAACTACTGCTGCCCTTCAGGCCTCTCATAACCTGGCCCCCACTGTTGTTCTCACTCAGTACATGCCAAGGTTCTGGCTGCCTCATGGCTTTTTGTTCCCCCTGAACAGTTGGTCACCCTTGGCACTGCCATTATGTCTTTCTTTCTTCTTGTTGAGCACCACAACACCTGGCAGGAGACAAGGACCCCTGAAGGGGTCCCTAACATCCATTCTAGCACTCAGCCCTTTGAGATGATACAGGAGAGCTTGGCACAGCATTTGTAAATATCAGGATCCTAAAGATGTCTTTTCATTCAGACGCCCCCCCCCCCCGCAACTAAACAGTCCCCAAGTGTGTGTTCAATGCATCACCATCACACACCCTCTGCTGCTGCCACAGAATCTAGTACAGTTGCATTCACTGTTCCTGACAAAAGCAGTGGTATGGAAAGAGGCTTCATATCGTCTACATTCTGGCTAATGTTATCAGTGTCATATACTCTATCACCTGTTTCCTGAATAATCTGCTGAGTTCAGATATAAAAAAACAGCTCATTACCAGTTGTGAAAAATATTCCCTAAAATTGTCCTTTTGCCCCCCCCCCAGGTATATCATGAGCATTCCCATAACTTCCCATGCTCAATTTGAATTTTAATCTCATCTCCCTTTTAATGTCCATTTCACCTCCCCTTCCCTAAATTCAGACCTAATCATGATGAGAAGAACCTGTAAAAAAAAAGAATGTGGGTTCTGCCTTTTAAGGCAGGACTTCCTCCTCCTTTCCTTGGGTCCTTCTCTGGTTTATTCAAAGTGCTAATGAGTAAAAAGCAAGGATGGCTCACTCCCTTAATCGAGAGTGCTGTTACCCATCTGGACTATCATTACCATCATCAAGAAAGATGGTGGAACGCAGCTTATCCTGTGGGGCACGTAAGTAAGTGTTCTGAAGCTCAGAAAGGGGTGTGTCCTCCACACAGGGTAAATCTACCTGGCTTGCTATCTTCCTGCATGCTGGGTGGCTTCATATCCACTCTCTTACACCAGATGTCACAATGCCCATCAGTGGGGAAGTGATACCAGGAAGATGGCTCACAACCAAGAACTCTCCATAATGTGTTGGTTTATGCAAAGCTCACGTGTCCTTGGCTGTGCCACTTGTTCTACTATTGGTGCCAGTCTCCCCTCTTGTGCCTCTATCTCTACTTCTCTTCCCTCCTTAAATAGGCACAACTAATAGATCGCCAATAACAACAAACAAGCAGAACTCCTACCAAAGAATGAACTGGGTATCAAAGTCAAGACCTTGTGCCTGCCAGGCAGCCACTTATGGCACTGAGCTATCTCCCCAGTCTTGCCTCCCCATTCTTAGAGGTACCATGCGCATCTAAGGAAGGTGTCTTTGGAGCACAGCTTCTCCTTTACTCAGCGTGACTTTGGATGTGACCACAATCCTCATCACTCCCGTTAAGGAGAGAGAGGCTGACAATTTACTACCCTAACAGTTTTCTTCTGTCCTTTTCCTCATCCCTTACTGCACCCACAATTGGCAGATTTACAAAAGTGTAGGTAAAATAGAAGGCAGTGATGGGCAGGTAGATGTGTAACATACCTGTTTAGAACCCTAAGAGGCATTTAGCTTCTCAATAACTAGAGGCTCATCACAGAACTTCAGGTACAGACCCTTACCCTTACTTGCAAGACTTAATAGTCAATTTCTGAAAGACATCAAAGTCTCACTTAGCACCCTTTTATACAGAGAAATACTTTTAGTGAGTTAAATGATAGATAAGCTATATCCCTGATCTTTGAGAGTTTATATGTGAGTTGGGCATGAAGACACACAGACACACATGTGCACACACACTCACAGAACATGAGCAAGCCGAGAGTAGGCTGTAGAGTCCTGGGCTGCGCCAGGAGCATGGAAATGACTGTTGATGCTGTGGCTCACAGGGCAAACAAATGACTATGGATTAGGTGGCCAGGAAATGAAGCCACACCTCAAAAGTGCAATGGCACTGCAGAGACCTCCCACAGCCGAGCCATTCTGCATTTCCAGGGTGACGTAAGGCCAGAAGAGTGATGGAAACTTGAGGAAGACAAGTGAGAATTCTGCTGTGATATCCAGAAAGCTGCTCCATAGAGCTGGCATTTGAAGCCATGGAAACTCACCATCCTTTCTTGTGCACCTGAGGGGCTTCTGACCCATGGAATCCTTACTTTCTTGTCCTTGGAGGATCAGGTGGCCCACGGCTATGCCCAGTTCTTGGACTCTCAGATCCAACCCATTAGAGCAAAGCCACTTGAAGAGGGACAGAGGAAAAGTTCATCGCCTGGCACTGTGTAGCCCGGTGACCAATGAGGCTGTTGCTAAACTGCAATTCTGTAAGATGGGTCTGGGCCATGGGCATAAAAGGTTGAGTGTGGAGCATGGACTTGTTTTCAGACTATAGAGTCTCTCTTTCAAGGGTAGAGATACTGTGAACTAACAGTCAGAGAGATAATACCCTGCCTCACTTTTTGATATAATAACTTTCTTAATTCCTTAAAGTGGGTTTCTGTTGTAAACAGAAGACAGAGGGTCACAGGCAGAGGCAAGACCTCTTAGGAGGCTCCAAATTCCCAAAGAGAAGGTCAGTACAGACCTTTGTCTTGGTGAGATGCCTAGATTCCTTCTACAAATTCCAAGATCATAAAAAACCCAGGTACCTGTTATAGGCCCAACCCTGGTAGGATAAACCCTAATGACAAGGAAATAAAAAAACCAGAAATCTAAGTCTTAAGCTGTTTACAATAATCATGTTGTTGGTGATCACATGAATGTTCCTTCTTATTTTAAGATAACTATGTATTATGGGATAAAACAAGCAACTATGTATTGCTCTGCTTCCTATTGTCTTTGGTGTCCTTGAGACCTGGGATTCTCAGTACGTGGAAAATGATATATAATAGTGACATAGAAAACAGTGCTAGGCTTTGAGTGTGTGTAAGAAAAGGCTTTAGAAAAGCCCAGGAAGGCTGACCACCCTAAATATATGATAACAGTAACACAGCTGAATGCTGAGTTGGTATCCAATGTTGAGAAACTACTGACATTATTTCATAATGATAATAATGACTCAAATGAGGTTAAGCTCCCTAGTTTTCTTTTTTAGTACTGGGAATCTAACTTCAGACTCTGTGCTTGCCAGGCAGGCACTTGTGCTGCTGAGCTGCATCCCTGGCCCCAGTGCCTAACGTTTAGGGACACCATCCTAACTTGGGTATCTCTAAAAGCACAGCTAAGACAAGCAGCTGCAGTCAAGTTTATCGCAGGAAGCAGGAGTGAGGACACAGTGGAAAACAGACAAAGAGTGAAAGCCAAGCAAAGGCACATTACCAAGGTCACAGCATGGGCAATGGGAGTGATGTCACTGGGCTTTTCAGAAGGGCCTGCCATCCCTTGGAACTGTCTGACTCAAAGGTGGGAATCTGCGACCTTGCCTCCCAGCTAATGTCCCCAGGATGAGTGGATTGCTACAGTGTAGATAATGCTCCATACTTCTGAGAAGACCCTGAGACAGAAACTGTGAATACTCACAGCGCACGCTTAGCGGCCACCGCGTCACCGTCAGGAGTGGAGCATCCGCAGAAACTCCTGCCATGGCAGCCAGTAGAATCAGAGGTGGACAGACAGATACAACACAGGACTCCACAGAACTCTGCTGTAATGTTGCAGATGACACACCGCATGCAGGAACTGGCTTTGGGGTAATATGGAGGCTAAGTGTGTGAGGGCATGGCCCAGGAAGGCACACTCACTTTCACTGGGCAGAGGGTGTGTTGGGGTTCAGTGAACTTTTCTCTCTGCTTTTTAAATGTTTAACACTTGCCACACAGAAAGGTAAAAAGGAGAAAGGAAGAAGAGGGGAGGGGGTAGGGAAGGGTGAGGGAAGAGGAGGGGAGGGGCAAGGAGGGTGAGGAGAAGGGAGGGAAGGGGAGGGAAGGAGTGGGGAGGGGAAGAGAATGAAAGTAGAAGGAAAAAAAAATTCAGCAAATCCCTAGAATGAGAAACCCTGCCTCAGGGCCAGCCAGATAGCTCAGGGATTAAAATGCCCATTTATTTTTATACTTTTCTGCTGGATGGTTAAGACCTAGATAGAGAAAGCCTTATATACCAACACATACATAATCCTATGAGAGGCAAGATTTGCACTGATGGTGGTTGGACAGGATATTATGTTGGCTTCTAGTACTATGGTCATCCACTAGGAAAATAATTATTGAATTTTTGATATAATTCAGGTATAAAAAATAAGATAAGTAAACAGCCACACTCTTAATTTACTGATAAGAGACATCTGCTATAATAATGTCTGTAAGTATAATATCATGTATGCACCTTGTATGATATGAAAACAGTTTGCAATGTATTAATTTATCAAATCTGTCTTGTTAAGGTGTCTTAAAACTGTCTGATTGACATTTGTACTTCAATAAAATTAAAAATAAATTAAAAATAAATTAAAAAATAAAATACAGAAATAAATAAATAAATAAATAAATAAAAGTGCCCATTTAGCAGAGACTGAGATTCCATCATGCTGAGAGGGCAATTAAGAATGGGCTTGGTGATGTGAATCTATAATCCCAACAGTCGGGAGGCTGAAAACAGGAGGATAATCACAGGTCCAATGTGTATGAGACCCTTCTAGACCCTGTACTAAATACAAACGAGTGAACAAGTGAATGATAAATCAACCCTGCCTCCACTGAATGGGACAAGTAAAAAACAACAACAAAAACCCTCCAAAGCTTGAATTTTTTTTCTTATGTTAAAAAAATAACACTGGAAAATAATCTACCTCCTAAAGTAAATCTATGCATGATGGACTCATATTCACTGTCTCAGAAAGCGTCGTGCGCACCGTTAAGTGCTATGTGCTGGCTGTCACGTTATTGCTGTGAAAGTGTCATGGATAGAGAGGGAGAGAAGGGCTCAGTGCCTGATCTGGTTGATCTGGGAGGGCACTGGGGCAAAACGACTTCACTTAGAGGCTCTTAGGGTTTCTGTTCATCTGACAATTTAAAATGCTCAGAAGATTTTAAATTGCCTCTGAGAGGGACACCGCTGCCTGAATTTGGAGGTCCAATTCCCTTCCCCAGAGTCCTCCACTTATGCAAACTGTGGGAGGAAACCCAGTCCCTCCCCCTCCCCACCCCCACCCCTGGCAGACAGGGGTGTGGCTGTCCTACCTCGTTTGGGGCTGAAGGAGAAGGACATAGCCTGTGGTACAGCTTAGAGCAGAAGCCCAGTGGTTACAGACATGTGCAAATAGGACAGTCATACCAGGACTGCTGCTGCTACTCGTAGGTTATCTACAAGCCTCTCATAAAAAGCAGTCTTACTGAATATAGTCCAAATTCACCATGAGTACACATATAAATTAAGCAAGGATATGCTTTTCCTGCTTATGAATGGGTCACAGTCACCCTGAAAACGTCCTTCTCTCTGTCCCTCCAGGAAACAGGCCACAGACCACTTCTGATGGCTTCCTGGCATTGTCTGGAGGGACTGTCCTCCATTACAGTCAGGTGGAAGCACCAGAGAAGAACAGAAAACTAACCCCTACAAGTAAGCATTAAGACAGAAACAACAACAACGAATAGAGTTTCTAGGAGTCACCATGTGCAGCATGAATGACCCTATCTTTTCATTTTCTGAAAGCATTTGTGTCTAACAAGATCTCTATAGCCAAGACATTTTATTCCTGCTGGGCATAATGGAGCACACCTGTAATTTCAGCACTGGAAGGCTGAGGCAGGAGGATCACTGTGAGTTCCAAGCCAGACTGGGATATATAGTGAGTTCAAGGCTAGCCTGAACTACATAGTAAGACTCTGTCTCAAAAAAAAAAAAAAAAAAAAAAAAAAAAAAAAAAAAAAAAAAAAAAAAAAAAAAAAAAAGAAGAAGAAGGAGGAGGAGGAAAGAAATTATTTCTAATTTGAAAAATATATTAGAAGCACATTGCACTAACTCTTTCCAATGGTCTCAGAACATTTCATATCTATGAAATGGGGATAGAGCTTTAGAACCATGTCTTCTTAGCTAACATGTTTTTAATAATCATTTTTCTCTTTTCTAGCATATGAAACTCTCAAGATAAAAAATATACTGACAGTATCCCATTTTCTTAAAACTTTTAATTCTAGTAACCTGTCAAACTAGTTGATTGATCTTGAGAAAACTATATAATTCTTCTGTGCTTTAATTTCTTAATTTTTAAAATAGGGACTCTAATATTTAACTCTCAGACATTCTGTGCACAATGAGATTACATATATAAAGTATCTAGCACAACATAATAACACAGTACCCATTGGAGGTGGACATTTATTAAACAGATACAAGATCCATGTAAAATATCCACTACAGAGGCAGCAAAAATTATAGCTATACAAGCAATAAAAGAACTTAAAAAGGAATCACAAAAACATTCATCATTCAAAAAGAAGGTTAAAAAAAGACAAAAAATAAGGAACAGATTAAAAAAAGGGTAAGATGATATAAATATAGCCACAAAAAATCATCAAATTAAATGTAAATTTTCCAAAGACCACACTCAAAAAATAAATATCACATTTTTGAATTTTGAAATAATCAAAACTCAACTACAACTCCTTATATAAAATAGGTCCCAACCCCGGAGACCGGCCCGAGACAGCATGGCCGACTCCACCATCCTCCTCGATCCCACCCGCTTAAAATGGACTTCACTTAGAGAAGCTATATCTGGAAAAGTCTTTAAAAGACCTGTTGATACTTGAAGCCAGTCTAAAGAGTGTAGGTACTTGAATTCATCAAAATAATCCAATATAGTCCAACAGTCCATACTATTAGTGGGTCATCAGCAGAACTGGAAATTGTCAGAAGTTGTTGGCTTCAGCCTTTTATAGTTCAGCGTATTAACATGGCACCACTTCTTATACCTCCTGTTACACTTTTATGCTGGATGGTTAAGACCAAATTAAAGCGAGACCTATATAGCAAAACATGTAACTTTTGCATCTGACAAGATCAGTCAAATCCCCTCAAGGTCAGTCAAACTGCTGTACCGCACTTTGTAGATCCTTTGTTGGTGTCAGCCATATGGATGAGTCATGGCCATTGCTTGACCAGTTTGCTCTCTGTGAAAGCCTGAGAGAAAACTGTTTCGCTCCAGGTGATTCCTCTTAGGTACACTCTACAGTGTCAATCACTTTCTTCTGTAGTTCCATAATCTCTTTGATCAGAAAATTTGGGACAACACTGAGTTACAGGATGTCACAGCAGAGATTCGTATGTCCCAAGTTCTCACTGCCCTTGAAGGGCTAGGTCAAAAATATTGGCTCTATTTCTCTAAGTTTTGGTCCACAAACTTCAGTTGTTCAACATCCAGAAGTGAAGCTTTATGATATTATTACCCTCTAACAGAAGCAGTTCAGCTTAACATCACTATCTGTCTGAATATCAAACGCCTTAGACATAACATGGAACTGCTATTTTTTCAACAACTATGGATATTCTAAAATTTGAATCTCTATAAAATGTGGGGAAAAAACAACTACACATTTATACACAAAAATTTAGAAATCAAAATATATACAACAGGGCTGGAAAAATAGCTCAGTGGATTAAATTGCCTGCAAGAAGACTCAGGGGCTGGGGGTTCAATCCTCAGGCCTGCTCCTGGGGCACGCTGGATGGCGATTGAGACTGGGTGTGGTGGCATGCACCTTTAATCCCAGCACTTGGAAGGCTGTAAACATGAGAATCACTAGGAGTCCAATCTAGTGTGAGACCCTGAACATGGTGTAGACCCTTTCCTAAAATATAGCACAAAAAAAAAAAACCACATACAGCATTGTAGCAGAACAATCCTGAGACATTTTTTTCTTGTCTCTTGTTCTTTTATTATGTCTTTTTGCAAACATTTACATTAAAGAGAGTATAGCAATAATTGATATGATATTAGAAGCAGTATGCATTTAGAATACCAAAATGCAGGTATTTCAAGCACGGTTTTAGTATTACACATTGCTATCCGCAGTGCAGTTGCTTAATTCACAGATAGCAGCATATAATTAGTCAGGATAAGAATTCTGCCCATTAACTGCTCTTTTCAAAAACATGATGGAGATTCTTAGGACCATTGTTTTAACCATCTTGTTTATATAAATATATGGCTTTGTCCCTGCCATATTTCCTAACTTTTCTCCTTTCTCTCTCTTCATTGTTTAATCCTTAAGTTCTCACCCATCTCTGACAAAGCAAAATGAAAAAGGGGGCTATGTTGAGAGCCACAGAGCTAGGAAATCCATCAAATATGTGTAAGTGGGACCTGGCCCAGTGCCTGCTTAAAGCAAACAAGCTACCTCACTCCTGAGATGAACATCCTATCTGGTTAATGTTAGCTATAAGTTGCTAGGCAACCTAGTGGCATGGGTTATTAACTTCACAAAAGTGTAAATACAGGACCATTTTGCTGTGAAAAAAAGAGAAATGTGTGTGTGTGTGTGTGTGTGTGTGTGTGTATGTGTGTGTGTGTGTGTACACAAGAGAGTTAGGATATTCAGCTATTTCTCTTAGTTCATTGAGAGTAAAAGTTTATACTAATATTGTTTAGACAAGATATCATGCCTGCATCTTGTCCTCTGGATAACTACTATGAAGACAACAATATGCAATGTATTAATTATTGTAACCATCCTACTAACCTGTTTTGAAACTGTGTCATTGCTATTTTATCTTTTTTTCTCATTAAAAAGCATAGAATGGACTTCATATATAAATACACAAAGTATATGAAAGTGTAAACAGATGGAAAACAATATATCACACTAAGACTGATCAAAAGAAACCTGGTTTGTCAACATTAATATGAAAGTAAATTTTAGACCCAAGACTAAAAGGCACTGATAAATTTATTCCTTAATAAAATAGTTCAACTCATCAAGACTACCATTATCATAAAATGTAATGAATGTTTAACTTTTTAACTCATTAAAGTAAAAGGCATGCTGCCGTTAATCCTCATCAAAATATCCCTCCCCAAACACATTTACGCCATCCTTCCTGCCATTTTCTGAAGCAGTTCTGAAAGTCTTCTGTGAGTGTCTCGTTCGCTCGCTCGCTGTCCTAAATCAATTCAAAACACTTGTCTTTCACAGTTGTTTTGATTTCTACCAAGGGCCGGAAGTTGCACAGAGCCAGACCCAGTGAACGAGCCAGCTGAGGACGGGCCATGATGGTTTTCCTGGGGTAGCGCTCAGCAGCAGATTTTCCCATATTTGGGGACACACCTAGAAGTTCCCTGAAGAGAAATGCTTCAGAGCGTGGCAAGTACAATCAGCAAGTGTGTTTGGAATGCGGAATATTTTCAGGGGGATTGGTTCCAATTGGACTTTTAATGTAAAAAATTTTTTAAAAATTTAAACATAGTTTTGTTAACTTACTGTATAGCCATTCTAAGCACCAGTATATCATCCAAAATACCTGAATCAAAACCTGACAGAATTGAAAGATGAAATAGCCAAGTTTGAAATTTTAATTAATACTGTTCAATATAGTGCAAAAATTTAATATCCTGTTCTCAATAATGGATATCAGAATATAGATGATTTCAACAACATTTACTTGTCTTTACTGAGAATTATAGAATTTTCCACTCAACAACAGCACTACACAAATTATTTGTAAGTCTTCAGAAAACATTTATTGAGCTATGCTATATGATGAGTGAGTGGAAAAATATCAAGAAGAAAGAAAAAATAAGAATTGGCATTAATAAGATGAGAATACTCTAAGCATTATATAAAAATTATCCTCTGAATTAACTAAGAAATCAGGAACAGAAAGACCTCTGAAGAAAACAACTCTCCAAATACTCAGAAAATAGATAGCACATTTCAAGAAAGGCCTATCGGCCACAAAATGAAATCAAAGAGAAAATTAAAAAGTATTTTTAAGTAAAAGAAAATAAAACATAGCATATAAACTTATATTGCTAAATAGAACTTTCAGGGAAATTTAAAGTAGTAAATTACTATATTAGAAAAGAAGATAGGCTTCAAACTTAGGACATTAGCTTTCCCCTTAATAAATGCCTACAAGTGATCAAGAAGATTATGGGGCTACAGAGGAAAGAGATTGATGATGTAGAGTGTGCCTGAGAAGAGTCACATGGAGAGAAAACATTCTCTCATGCCTTTACAGAAAGCAAATTGCTCAAGCAAAGGCCATGACTCATCCAATGGCTGACACTGACAAAGGACCTACAAAGTGTCACACAGAGTTTCAGGATAAATCCTGAAGGGACTTGACTGACCTTATCAGATACAAAAGTTACATTTTTTGTAACATAAGTCTTGCTTTATCTTGGTCTTAACCATCCAGCAGAAAAGTATAAAATGAAGTATAAAAGGTAAAACCTTATCAATAGGCTGAGCTATAGAAATATCAAGTCAACAACTTCTGACATTGCCAGTCTTACAAATAACCCACTACTATTATGGACTACTGGACTATATTGGAATATTTGGCTGAATTCATGCACCTACAGTATTTAAATGACAATGGAATACCCTTCTCTGAGAAAACTAAACAAAAAAAAGAGCATACAAATAAATGACAATTTTGTATTATATATTCAAAATAGTTGGGATAGATATACAGCTACTTTCTCTTCATTCAGTGAATAGAAACATTTGTTCTAATAGTGTTTGTGGACAAGATATGATGTCTGCATCTTGTACTATGAATAACCACTAAGAAGACAACAATATGAAATGTATTAATTTATTGAAACTGTCCTACTAATCGGTTTTGAAATTGTCTCATTGCTATTTGTGTCTCAATAAAATTATAAACAAAATTAAAAATTAAAAGCACAAAAATAAATACATAAATAAATAAATGAGTACAAGTAATAACAAAGGAAGTAGATGGAAGGGATACTAGTGATCAGAACAGAAAATGACACAAAACACAGAATGTAGAAACATTAGTTTAAAAATTGAAGGACATTTGGATCAAAGTCTCAGAAAGTTTTTCTCTTACAATACAAATTGATGAGTTAATTCTAAAAAGAATATATAAATTCAAAGGACCTAAACTACACAAAAATATTGAAAAAAAGAATAAGAAAACTAGAATCCTAATTTCCAGATGGACTTTAAAGAGATAATAATCAACACCTTTTAACATTGTTTTAAAGATAAACTTTGGCTTTCCTTCCTCATGGATTTCATATTTCCAAATTTACTTAGTTGCTAAAATGTACAGAGGGCCCAAACATGCTTTGGAGATAAACAATAGTGCCCCTATCTTGACTGCAGTGATAGTGTCTCAGATGGATATAGGTGTCAAATTTATTTAACTATGTATTTCAAATATATGCAGTTTGCTGTATTTTAATAAAGCTGTTATTTTTTTTTAATTTGAGGATTATAAAGAAAGATAAAGTTGAGACCAGGTGTGGTGGTGCACGCCTGTAATCCTACTGCCGATGAGGCTACAAATAGGAGGATCGCTCCATGTCCAAGCTGCACAGCACAACTCTGTACCACATACATAAAAAAATACAGTTGAGTCACTCATAGGGAAAAGGATGTACCTCGATACAATAATTAAAAGTGAATAAAGACACACAGCTTAAATAGCATGTGGTTTATCTTATAAGAAAAGCTCATGTACAAGGAACAAAAATAAAGGACAGGTAGAGGGAGGTAGAGAAATAGGGCTTTCTCAAAGGGCAAGGAGTGCAAAAGGTAGAAGGACAGAGGAATGAAGAGGACAGAAAGAGATGAAAAATGGAAGAAAGTTGTACTGTGTACATAGATCAGCTTCCCACAGGAATGAATCATTATGGACTGAAAACATGCACAAGAAAAGGAAGGAAGGGGAGAGAGACAGAGACAGAGAGATAGAGAGAGAAAGGAGAAGAAAGAGGGAAAGTAGGTTTAAAGAAAGAATTCAGATGTATTAGGTACATGTGCTAATTCTCCACAAGGAAGGTCAATAAAATTTTTAAAAATTAGTTGATCGATAAATATTTACATTTACATTTCTGCCACATAAACCAAGATTTCCACACATCCACTGACAGTTTACTCTTTGGGTAGGGATGTTAAAAACAATACAGTAATGCTGCAGATAGCACTGAACAAAATATAAACTGCCCTATGACGTTTTACAGACACGCTGGGCTCCAGGAGCATCAATAAAGATGTGAACTGTTGTTTTCTCATGGATCCAGCAGCTTGGGATGAACCATAAAAGGCTTTGTCTCAACTTTTCTTGTTAATTCTCAGAAAACAAATGCAGGAGGACCAATCATTTCTGAGCATAAATAATTAAAACTACCAGAGTATCAAAAGCTTTCATCTCCTGAGCCAAGTGTCTATGATACAAAAAGTTATAAATCAGCAGGAGAGAAAGGTGAGAGAAACTTTCCTGTACTTGAATGATCACAACGAACTTATATGCACCATGCATACGTGTGCATGTACTTGTGCTCATAAGCATACATAGGACCTCTGAGCTGTTCTGGGAGTCTCAAAGCAGTGACAGCCCAAGAACTTCAGGCTCACTGGTGCCCAGATCTTGGTTTCTATCACATTCTCCAGTAAAAAGAACCATAGTTTTTGAGAAATCTCAGAATCCAGGGCTGAGACAAAGAAAAGGGAACACAAGCCTCAAGCATCTTATATAGTTCCAGGAAGCAAGGAAGGGCTTAAAAAACAGCAGAGTGGTGCCAGGGAGATAGATCAGCATCATAAGCACCTGCCTGGTGTGCACAAGGTCCTGAGTTCAATTCCAAGCACCAAAACACCAACAGCAAAAAAGCAGCAGGGTGGGGGCTTCTCAAAGGGAAACAATGGAAAAAGACTCCAAAATCTAAAGTTAGAAACTCTGGGTAACAAAATAGTACCATGCTGTATTACAGCACAAAGGGAAACATAAGCATGTGCCAGCCTGTAATCATAAATATATGATAGAGTAAATAAAAGGAGCCATGCTTTTAAAATTTAATATGTGTAGCTCCTCCCTTAGCCCTAAGTGAAGCATAATTTTCTTCTCAACCTTAAACATGGATGAACCCAGTAGCTCACTTCAGAAGTACAAACATAAAAAAGAAATTTCACAAGGGAGAATCCCATGAGACATCATCCTAATGAAAAGACCACAGTTCCCATCAAAGGGCATGTGTCCCCTGTAAGGATGCAGTGAGAAGAGCACTTTATCCTCATGGTGTTCTTCTCCAAGACTCATAAACCCATTCTCTACAGTAGGAAAATATTCCAGAAGCCCACCTGAGTGCCAACCCACAAAATAATTGACTATTACTCTTCAAAAATGACACAATTATTAAAACAAGAAAAGACCAAGATCTTGGTATAGAGCACAGGAGGAGAGGGAGAGAGAACATAAACGCAGTGTAGTAAGCTCAGTGAAATCCCAAAACAGAAAAGAGATTCCTGGAAAAACAGGTGAAATCTAAGCAGTATCTGGGAGGCTTGATAATTGCAACACCCTGATATAAATCTCAAAGTTTCTACCAAGTAATAGCGATGGAAGTTCCATTAGGAAAATCTGGGTGGTGAGTTGACAGCTTTCTCTCTATGCCCTCTGTAACTTATCCATAAATCAAAAAATATTCCAGAACAAAAGTTTATTTTAAAATATGGCAATAGCTCATGAAATCGGTTCTGTTAAAATCTTCAGAGGAGTAACAGGAGGCTGTCCTCATGAAACTGCTCAACTGGACGGCACATGCTCTGCTGCACCTTTTGGCCCCCGGCACTGAGAATGGGATTCTGTGTAGGAGGCTCTGCTCTTTCCCTTATCTACCCCCGAAATGGTGCTGGTCACCGCTCACCCTTGAGACAAGAGATGATCTGGAGCAGTCTCAGACTGCGTGGGTTGCAGGGTCTCCTCGCAAGGCAGGGCCCACCCCTGGGCTATGGCACAGGGCCCTCACACCCCGACGGGTGGCAGCGCCAGCTGCTCTGTAGATCAGTGAGCCCCTTCTGCTCAAGCCAGCTAAGCGGTGCTGGCCAGCTGGCCATTTCAAATACACTAAGGATTTTTTTAAAGCTAGTTGTAGATGTGCACAGATGAATGTCATCCTTCCCAAGAGGCAGAATCAAACATTTACTCAGTTTGCAAATGATGACTGAGTGATCTGTCTGCATCTCAAAACCAAGTGAAACAGACTGGAACAACGCTAGACACACATGTCAGCTGCCTCTGCCCTCTGCGTTCTTCAGTCTTATTTATTTATTTATTATTTATTTATTTATGTCTGTGGCTGGCTCAGCCCTTCAGCCTGCCCTCGTACAGGGCGGGGCTTGCACGGCATGCGGTGCCTGCAATCTAACCGTGGTCCTTGCACTTGCCTAAGCCTGCGTCAGCAGGTGCTTTAGAACACTGAGCTATCTTGCCGGCCCCTTCCATTTTATTTTTTTATGTCTTATGAAAAGAGTTCTCTTTCTAAGGATGCAAGCTGCTCACTCAACTTTGAATTACACCCCTTCCCCCACGGAAATGTCACTAACAGTACCCCAACTCCTAGAATTAATCTGTGACAAGCTTTAAAGCACGCTCGGCTAGCACCCTGCCCCGTCCCTCATCACTGCACACCAACTAATTTCCTCTGCAACTCCCTTAGTGCCTTTCCTTCTTCACAGCCACCACTTCCACAGAGGAGGCCTCAGCGATGCAGGAGGCATCCTTCGATCGCATGAGCTCTATTTAAGTTCTGCAGATAAAAATCAATCATAGGAATGGAAACACTGTGGACCAGAAATGCATACAAAACCAAACAAACCAAAAAATAAGTGGGTCAAAATGGATGGGTCAAGGGTGGGGAGGAGGAAAAGAGGATTAATAAAGGAATTGAGATGGATTAAATACAGGCACCGACTTCCCCCAAGAAATGCAAATGTTATATACTGCACACATGTGCTATGTAAGAGAAAAACAGTCCTTAGGGGGCAAAGTTCAATTTCAATATCTACAGCTAAAAAGGTTTCAATAGCTGCAGTCTAACTGAGCGAGTTTTAGAAAATGCCCTCAGAGAAAATGTACCTGCCCTAGCCCTCCTGATGTCATCTGACTGCAGGGCTGAGGGTAGCCCCAAGCATGACTCTCTCTGTTTTCCACTTCTCTATATTCAGCATGGCCATGAATTCCCCATTCTTTGACTAACCCTTGGCCCAGGCTGACGTGGCATCCATAGAGCCTCTGCTCACCCATCAGCCCCTGGGCTTGGATTTGTAGATGGATCCTCAGAAGTACACATCCGGTGATGCTCAGCCCTGGCATTTGTGTGGATTTGCTTTTGTTTTGTGAAACATAAATTCTGTTTATTTCCCACTACACTGTGAGCCTTCAGATCTATTTAATGTAAAACAGCCTTTCCCTCCACTGGCATTAACCTGATTTAAAAGCAGCTCATGTTCTTGGCAGACCCGGCTATCCTCTCTCAAGCTTGAGGATGGAGAGATGAAGAGGGAGAAGTGAGAGACTGATGAAAAGCGGCCAAGAGTACCGTGGGCAGAGGAGAGAGTCAGCCCTGCCCGCTATGCCACACACAGTGACGAGAACCTGACGTCACAGCAAAGATGCTGAGCCAGTCATTTGTCACACAGCAATAAAAGGCAGGGCTCTAATTATCAAGGGTGGGGCATATTAGTGAAGTAGCACAGGAGTAGAGGCAGCTGCCCTGACAGCACAGACACCCAGGAGGTGGTTAGGACAGAGAGGGTACAGCCACAGATAGCGGGCAGTACATAACCCCTGGGAAGCGCCACTGTCCAAGGTGCAGCATCATGAATCTTAATGATTCTGATCTGGCCACTACACCATCGCACTTTCTCTCATGATTACATTCTATGGACACTGAGGAATTTCAGCCAGAGAGCTCACATCCCTTTAGTAACAATTACTGTGTCTAATGATGTGTATAAGTGAAGGCCTACAGTCCAAGCCCCAGACTATAAAGTTAAGAGAGAGAGAAAATAAAGCCAGCCTCAAGCACCTAAGAGACTCTGCTGCTTCTTCATCAAGCAACTTCTGTGGTCACACGTTCACTTTTAAATTCTATTCAGGCAACAGTACTGTGAGGAGAAACCTCTTTAGACTTCAAGCCACTGAAGAAGAGGAGTTGAAGAAGAGACTGCCCAGCTTGCAAAAGCTAAACCACAGAACCCAGCCTGGATACAGACACAAGGGAATAGTACTCAGCCCTAAAGACTAAACTTAAATCACATTTAGGAACTTGGATGGTTGTTGAAAGCATAATAAGCCAACAAAATCAGACACAGAAGATTAAACAACTCACAGCTTCTCAGAGAAGCCCAAAACGCAAGTGATTTAAAGAGCAAAGTGATAGATGGAAGAAGCAGGAAGGTAGGCCACCGTCTCTGGTAGAGGTGGAAAGGAAATCTGGGGAAAGACACAGAGAGGGATGCAGGTGGGAAAAGGGTGTTTAAGGGACCATGATGCAATATGGATCTGAGCCAATTCCCCAAGATGAAAGTACTATGCATCACAGACAAATACCAGCAGCAAATTAACAACAAAGATGACTGTGTCTTTTCCACCCCTCAGCCCAGCAGGACATTGACATGGCCTTGGTAACCTGTCATCAAGAGTGGCTAAGGACGCTCTCAGCAGCTAAGGGCAGGCTACGGCTGCTCCAAAATGTCTGAGAGGACGCGAGAGGGAACTCAGAGACTTCTGGCTGGCGTCCGCGGCACCACTCAGCCACCGCCTGCCCCTCCTGCCCCTGCCCCTCCTGCCCCTGCCCCTCAAGCCCCACCTCCGTGCTGTTATCTGTCTTACTCCCCGCCCTCTTCCCCTCTTGCCTCCGCAGTTTCCACAAAGCGGTGCTCCTTCTGGGTTTGCCCCACATTATGTAAACTCACATTATGTTTTATTTCAGGGAGTTTTCTTAAACGGCAGTTTCTGAAACTTGCTCTAAGCAATCATTTCCCATTTATGCCTCGGGGGAATTCATCTGTGCATATTTGGGCTCCGTTTGTATATCCACAATCCATCATTTTCTCTCTAATGTGATTCACCCCTTTCTATATTTCAACATAATGCTGTTTATCATTCTTATTTCTGCTCTATAGGTCTTTTATTGTTTTCAGTAGGATCCATTTTCCTTTGTGCTTTGAATTTCTCCTTTCTTTCTGGAATGCTTTTTGTGGTTCACACACCCATCCACATACTTACATACTTTCTGTCCTAGTCTTGACAACAGGTATCACATCATTGTCTTTCTTTTAAAAATATGGTTAGAAATCTGATCATGATTTTTGTAAACTACAATAACATTTTCTACTTTCTGCAATTGCATCCCGTCCCTGCTACCCAGGAGCATCTTGTGTTCATTTCCTTTTTGCTAATCTCCCCTGGGTAGAGGGGATGCTAGGGCATGGGAAGGACCACTCTGGGTCCACAGCATCTTTTCTGTCCTCAAGTCCATACATGAGCCCTCATAGGCTTAACTGCTCAGCGAGTAGACAAAGGAAGCTGTACCGATGCTCAGAATGCAAAGTTTTAGCTATCACCAAAACTCAAATAAGCATCTCCCTATGCTGCTGGTACTGTCTAGCTGCTTTCTAGGAAGGCAGGGGGTAAGAGGCTGCTATTTGTCAATCAGAAGGTTCTATAACTTCTTGGAGCATCAGTCTTCTCTGCAAAGCAGGATATCATGAGCAGGTTGACGTGTGCAGAGAGCTTATGCCTTGCACATCACTCACCTGGCACACCCCTCACCTGGCACACCCCTCACCTGGCACACCCCTCACATGGCACACCCCTCACCTGGCACACCCCTCACCTGGCACACCCCTCACCTGGCACACCACTCACCTGGCATACCACTCATAGAAATCAGAAGTTTTTAGTGCAACTATTGTAGGAGAGTTCCAGTGAGAAGGCCAGATCTGAGACAGACTAAAATCCTGGAGGCAGGGACCAGAAAGAAGAAAGCAGAGTCTAGGCCTGGCTGCAGAGCACTGCCCACTCAGAGGTCAAACGCCCACTCTCCTAGACTCTCTGCACCTTGGCTGTGCACTTGACGTCACAGCAGACAATGACACCCACAGCATAGCACTGGAGGCCAGCACCATGACACAGGTGCACTGCTCAGAGGTCAGTTTGCTGACAGAGAGTGGCAATGCAACCACTATGTCAGGTCCTGATGCAGCCCAGACATCCATTCTAGCATCACTACCCAGTGTCCTGCCAGTGGTGTTGGCTGTCTGTAAGCTATGGGACACAGCCATCAAAATATGACTGAAAATATGACTTAGGACATGTCTATGTATCAACCAATCTACCAGCCTCCCCTCCAGGTGCTTATACTCTTATTTTTTCTTTAGTGATCTTTTCTAAAGACAAAATAAAAGCTTTCTCTCCTTGTAATAATAAAGAGAAGGAAATTTCCAATCAAAATCATTTGCCTTGTGATGCTTTTCAATAAACAATTGTGTAGAGTAATGTTGTACAGCAGGATATTCTGACATGTGTGCATATAATGGAATAGATAAGTCAGCTTACATCCCTTATTTACTTAGAGAGAACACTCAAAACTCCTGTCAGCAATTTTCAGCAGCACATATCTTGCTAGTGACTATAGTCACCATGTTGTTCAAGGTATCTCCCAAATTTACTCTACCTGAAATTTGGTATCATTCAACCACATCCCCTCAGACCTATCTCTCTCCCTTCTTTTAGTGCAACTATTGTAGGAGAGTTTTAGTTTTCACTACCAGTCTACTCTCTTGCTTCTAGGAGGTCAATGCATTTAGCTTCTGTATATGTTAGGGCCTGAGATATTTGTCTTTCTGTGCATTGTACTTAATCCACATCCTTTCAAGATCATCACTTTCTCCTTAAATCATCCAAACTCAGTTTCTAGAGCTAGAAAATAAGGAACCTGACTAACAGGCAGTAGATTCATTTTTAATAAAAATAAAAAGGCTAATTGTGCACTGGCAATGCACCAGATTCTGTGCCAAGCATTTTACATGCCTTATCTTGGCCTTCCAACAACTTGATGAGATAGACACTACTGTGTGTATTTTACAAAAGTCATAATTTTTCATCTGGGTGTGAACCTAAACTATACAATCTCTATCTCAGTTGGCAGTGCCTGTGGGGCTGAGCTTTGGTCATCACATAAGGGGAAATAAATCTCGGCCTCTTCTAGGGTTGAAATCTAAAGTCTAGCTTATGGCTTGCACCTCTCTTTCCCCTAAAAACAGAGTCCTTGAAGACATGGAACCATAGATAGATGGCATCTGGGTCTCTAAGGTGTTACTCTAGAAGTTGTCAAAAGAGCCCACCAACAAGGAATGCCCTTATTGGGTCACTGTATGAATAAGGAGTGAGCTTTACTAGGGCAAGCCACAGGGATGAGGTAGCTTTTGGTCACCTTCCTTGCCGGGGAAACACACCTTGTTTCCAAGAGCTCTCTTTTCTTAACCCTATGTCACCCTAACCTGAAAATCAAAGCTCTGCAACAAATTAAAAACTGAAGAGCAGTTCTACCTCACAGAATATAAAAAGAACTAAAGTGTACCACCATCTTCTATGAAATATGATTTTGAATAAAAATTACACCAATGTGATAGAGTTTAGAGTTGAAGTTATAATGTTCAGATGTGACAATGGCTATTATGAGTTTTGTAGGGTTTTGTTTTGTAGATAATAATTTTCCAAGGTTTCAAATATTCCTTAGATCCTGTACATGTTCTTGGTCCAGTAAAACTGTGCCCATGGTGTCTCGTAGATACAGCAGCCCTGCATGGGTCATCCAGGGTGCTAGGAAGCTAGCATAGTGACAATACTACACGAAATGACAAAAAAGAAAAGGCATCCAAGTTCTGTCCCTGTATTACCACAAGTGTTCCCAACTGAAGGCTGCAGAAAAATGTCAGGAGACTGACCATTTCTCCGATGCTGACAAAAGCCTTGAGCCCTACCTGGCACACCTACCTATAGCCCCCGTGCTGTCTACTGCTGTCTGAGCAGAAAGCTTCTTACTAAAGAGGAGATGCTATGCCTCCACCATGACCTCCAGCCTATTTGAGATACCGCAAAACGAGATCACAGTTTCCACAGGGAAGGTGATGTTGGCCTTCTGGGTCACCTGAGTGGTTAGCCAGCAAGGAGCGCTGGGTAGCGAGAAGGCAGTCTGCCTCCTAAGCAAGGTCATCTCTGCCAACCAAGTCTCCTGCGCCACCCCAGCTTTGCCAAAACCAGGGGCAAATACTCACTTGTAGGGAAACCAACCCTCAAGGCGCTCAGTAGTCCTCCTTGTCTGGGTCCTGTGCTCATTCCTGGGTCTGATGGCTGGCTGGCTGCATCAGATTGAGCAGCAAACATCCCACTAGATTGGCTGTGCATAGTCCCTGGGCATGGAAGCCCCAGCCTAGGGAGGAATGTCACCAAAATGGTATAAAAGGGCAATGAAGGAAGATTTAGGTATTTCTTGGAAGGAGCTCCAGTCTTCACTGTCACCTTGGACACCACCACCTGGCTTCACATAAAGCCTTCTGGAGCTTGGCCTCCTGATATGTGAAATTCATACCAAAGAATGCAAAATTCTCCTCAGTTTAATCTGTCATCCAGTAACCACCTCGCCTACTTGCTATGGCACACCATACACATGGCAGCATACAACGGAACAGAAGACGGGGGCCAGGCAGGGGCTACACTCCACTGGTTCTGAGACTGACCTGGTGCAAGTGCCAGATTCTGATCCTCTCCCTCCACATCGCTGGCTCTGCAGCCTGTGCCCCAAGTGCTGTGCCGAGGTGGGTTGCTGCCCTTGCTATGCTATTAGGATTTCATCCCCCACTCATCATTCCTTAGAAGTACTTTTATTACAGCAAACTTTTCTTAACAGAAATGATAGCATTTGTTTACTTTTGCTGATTTATAGGCAATGGCAATATAATATAGTTCAGAGGATGAGCTTTTATATCAGACAGATGGATCTAAATCCCAGTCCTATGACTATATTTGTAGCTTTCAAGAAGATACCTAGGGGATGGGGAGATAGGCCAGCAGTCTAAGCACCTGCCTGGCAAACACAAGGCCCTGAGTTCAAGACACCAGCAGGCTGATTCTAGTGTGAGCTGCATTCTTGGTTCATAGATATCTTTTGACTGTTTCCTTGGTGGTAGGCAGCACTCTAGGGCCTCTGGGATGGGGTACTATGGTAAAATCATCCAGAGAAGCAGGCCAAGTGGATGTACTGAAAGATAGATGTGTAAAGAGGATTTGTTATGGGAATTGATTATGATGATATGACTGTTGTTGGTATGATTATTACATAATTATGGTGGCTAAGGATTCCCATTTTCTACCACCTATGAAAAGAGGGAATAGAGGGTTCCAGGACTCATATAAGGAACTGGGAACCAGGAGAGCTAATGTTGAATCTCAGTTCACAGCCAAAAGGCCTGAGAACCTGATGTCTGAGGACTACCACACATGGACTCTCTAGCTCCAAAAGAGAAAGTAAACTCACTTTTCCGCTGACTTTTTGGTCCATGCAGGCCTCCTTCGACAGTCTGGATTATCCCACCCACACAGGAACCTCAGACCTTCCTCATTCAGCCCACTGATTCCAATGTTCTTTTCTTCCAAAAATGCTTTCAACAGACATGCCTCAAAGTAAGGCTTTACCGGGTATCCTATATCCTTTACCCAATGAAACTGATACCTAACATTAAAGCCATGGGCATTAATCCCATTCGTGAAAGTTCTTCCTTCATGACTTAATTACTTCCCAGAGGCCCCATCCATCAACACCCTCACACTAGGGCACAGTCATCAACAAACAAACTTGGAGGGCCTCAAATATTCCATCCACAGAAAGGTCCACATATTAATAAGCATTTACATCACCAAAACTGGGGATGTAGTCTGGGGATACAAATCTCTTTATCCAAAAGACTTCTTTTTTAAACTAAAAATCTACTTGAAAACATTTTACAGGGAATTTAGTATTCATCAGGACACAGGGTAGGACAGATGATAACATGTTGATGTGTTTGGGGTTTGTTCTACTCCCTTGATTGAACACATATTCCAGGCAGGTTTATTTCCCTTTCAACTCAGTAAAATGACTCTTCTTCCACTGTTGCTATAACCCTGACTCGTCATCTGTCTCATCAACTATCTCTACAGCTCTCACACAGATACAGCTCTTAACCCTCAGAATTTCTATAAATGCTTCATAAAAACAATTTACAAAGAGGTACATAGCTTACATGGTGAGAAATTATGCCTCCATCTCCTCGACTTTCTACTTGACACCTTGTGGCTTGTCTTTGTTCCGTATATGAATAATACATATTTGTTGAAGAAAAACAAATACAAGTAAACAAAAAGAATGTAAAGCATAACATAAAATGGGATGATAAAAAATAGCATGCACCCCAATAGATACATTAAAGTTAGATCCTAAAAAATTTTAAATATATAAAGCACAAACTAAAAAAGACAGGAACAAAACCAGAAAGAGTAAATCTTAAACAAATATTAAATGCTAAAGTACATATAAATTGGTGATCATTACCTTAAATGAAATGCCCTACACACACAAGTTAAGAGAAACTATTTAGGCTGGTGAGATAGCTCAGCAGTCTAAAGCACCAGCTTAGGCAAGTGTAGGTAGGCACAGGGGACCACACCAGCCCCACCCTCAGGATGGGTTGAGTGGGTCAAAAAAAATATTTAATGGAAAAAAAACTATGTGCTGTCTCCATAAATCTACTTTTAACCTGAAGACATAGATATGATACATGTAAATCAAAACAAACAAGAACAAGATCCATGCACACAAAACCTGGACTAGTTATATTAGTGCTGGCAAAGTAGATATTGCAGAGCAACATACCATAGCATGAGATAAAGAGCAAAATTAAAGTTCAATTAACCTAGAGGACATAACAATCCTAACTAAGTATGCACATAAAATTAAACTTCAAATAAAATACCAAAAACTAGTAAGTGAAATAGAGAAAAAGGACAAATCCCTTGTGCAGCTAATCTTAACTGTCAGCTTGACTGAATTAAAAGGCCTCAGTCGGGCGACCGTTATGGGGTGCTGCTCTCTCATGGAGTGCTGCGTTCTTCAGTGGGCTGGGCTGGCTATGGTCACAGCTGTGCCTGCTGTTAGGTGCCAGGCCAGCTGCATAGGGCGATCGGCAGGGCCCAGGGCTTGAAGGGCAGGATCTCCCTGGGACTCACCTAACCTTTGCTCTGCTTCTCAGAGCCCATGCGCTAAGCAGCCCCGGATATCTGCACACTCTTCCAGTGTGACTATTTTGTCTGGAAACCAGGCAGCCATGGACGGAGACATCAAAAGGTAGGCCAAAGCCAAGCCTCTCCTCCCTTACACGGTGGGTGCCAGGCACTTACCCCAGTGCTTGGAAAGCCAGTATCCTCACAAATCGAGATGGAAACTTGAACATCTCTCCCAGGGAACAATGGAACAAGAAGAAAGAATACTATCAAGGCTTTAGAACTGAACAACACTATCAACCATCCAAATGGAAGTGAGGTTTGTAAAGAATCTAGCCACCAACAACAGAATAGTCTTTTCAAGTGCATATGCAAGGTTCACCCAGAAAAGTTGGGTACTGTGATCCTAAAAAAAACTACAACAAACTTAAAATAATTCAAATCACACAAAGTATATTTTCCAGTCCTAAACAAGGCATCAAAAACAAAATGACATCTGAAAACTCCCCAACATATGAATTGAACAACAGCCTGTTAAATAGTCTGTGGTTCACAGGGGAAGTCTCAAAGAAAACTTTTGAAAATATTCTGAGCTAAAGGAAAATAAATTAAAATTTTTGGAATATAAGTCAAACAGTATCTGGAGAATATTTATGGTGTCAAGTACTCATATTAGAAGAAGAATTAGATAACTAATAATGTTTTCATCTTAAGAGAAAAGAACACAAATTAGGAAAGCAAATAGAAGGAGAAAAGATAGCTTTAAAAAAAGGTAGGTATACAGCCACATTCTCTTAATTCAATAAATAGAGTTATCTGCTCTAATAGTGTTTGTAAACAGAATATCATGTATGTACCTTGTACAACAAAAAACTACGAAAACAATATGCAATGTATTAACTATTGAATCTATTCTACTAATTTGATTTGAAACTGTCTCCTTGCTATTTGTTCTTCAATAAAATTATGGAAAATAAAAAGATAATTCAGATAGAAGAAATCAATAACATAAAAAAGGAAAAATCTCTGTTTTGAAAGGATAATAAAATTGAATAAGTTTCTAGGCATAGCAACAAAAGAGATACAAATTACCATCATAAGACATGAAAGCATGTTATCAGAGTCAACATCACGGACACTGGAGTGATGACAAGGGAATATTATACACAATTATATGAACTTGCCTTTAAGACCATTAATGAAATGCCCATTCTTTAAAACCACAAACTTACCACCATCACCAAAGAGAAGAAAAATATATCCTGGATAGCCCTCTAGGTATTAATAAATCTAATTCATAGTTAAAAACACTTAAGAACAAAATGCAAAATGGCCTCAATGGTAAATTATACTAAGCCCTTAAGAAAGTGTAATGGTTTATACATTGTATCAACTTGAAAAGTCAGAAGCTTAACTAAATAACTCAGCAGCTCTGTTCTGGGGTGTAGAAGACAGGCGTTTATCATTGGAGGATGGCATGCATTGCTTCAGCTTGAGAAGTTTAGAAGTGTAAGTAAGTCAGCATGGGGCCAAGGGCCTTACTTTGTGAACATCCTCAGCCTGTGCAAGAAGAGGGTACAGAGGTGGGAGCAGTATAAAGGACCCCCTCATGGCAGTGGCCTGCACACAATAAAAGGGAAATGAGAAAGGGACGATTGCCGGGTCTTCTGAGGGGCTCAGTCTTTGCCTTCAGCGCGGGCATCATCTCCTGGCCTCTCTCCTCTCCTGGCTAGACCCACTGGCTTCCCGACAGGAGCTTGCACAGAACACTGCAGGGTGCTGCAGACATTGGGCTGGACCCTCAAGCCTCCAGGGGCAAATGCCCTCTGCACTCTTCTCTTCCAACTCTGTGACTATCGTGGGCCAATCTTCTAATTTTTTATATGTTTGCACATCTTTTTTTTTTTTCATAACCAGGGCTTGAACTCAGGCCCTTGTGCTTGCCAGACAAGCACTTATTCTACTGTGCTACCTCCCTGGCCCCTTTTGTACATCTTCTGTAATAGCTGTTTCTCTCTGACTGATACAGGAAGTATTAACATCTATTCTATATAATCTCATACAGAAAATTAAAAGAAAGGAGTGATCCCTAACACATTTTATCATAGCCTATTATTCTGATCCTGAAGCCAAAATATACATACAGCTATAGGCCAATACAACTCATGAGCAGAGATGAAAGAATTCTCCCAATAAGTCAGTGAAGTGAATCCAGAAATCTATTAAAGGCAAAATACATCACAATCATGACTACTGACTTTATTCAAAAATGCATGTCTCCTTTTAAATTTTAAAATTAAGTTATGTAATGCTCTGGATTAACAAAGTACAAAGCCACATGATTATCCTTGAGTAATAGGCCCCAAAAAAAGCACTGAAAACATTCAGGATTTGAGATTAAAATTCTCAGCAAACGAAAAGCAGAGGAAAATGTCCTGAGCTTCATGAAAGACATCTAGAAGGATGTACAGCTGGCATCACCATGCATGGTGAGAGGCTGAGTGCTTTCTCTTCTGTGGCTAGGGAGTGGGTTAATTCACACTTTATCTGTTCAAAGTCAAGCTGAAAGTCCTAGCCAGTGTGAGAAGGCAAAAAAAAAGGGGGGGGGGAATGGAGGAGACAAGATTCAAAAAGAAGAAATAGTGTCCCTATTTGTAGATTATAAAACTTTTCACATATAAAAATTTTGAGAAAACTATGCAAAATGGCCTGGAATTAATAAATGAGTCCAGCAAGATCGCAGAAACCAAAAAATTAATAAATAGAAATTGTCTTTCTGTGTACTAGAAAGGGACAGGTAGAAATAGACATGTTAAATTCAAGTAAAAACATAACCAATATTTTGCAAAATTATAATATTTCAAAAATAAAACTTTCAGTTATAAATTATCAGAATGTACAGTCTGTATTCTGAAAGCTACAAAATGCTAATGAAAGCTTGCAGATGTCTATCAAAATCAAAGATTAGCAGTTGAATAATTGTCAATTCTTTCTAAATTTATGTGCAAATATACACAATTCATACTAAAATACTGGAAGAGATATAGGTAAGCTGAGTCTTTGTTTATATGTAAAGGAAAAACATCTAGAATAAGCTAGTTTGATGAGGATCAAACTGAGGACAGACAAGCTGATTCCTGGGTCTCCAACACAGCCACAGCAGAGCAACACAGTCCTTGTGATGGGTTAAATCAATGCGGCTCTTGTTATTTTTCTATTGCCCACAGCTGGCAGGGACCTCTAGCTATTTGAGCATCACTTTCTGGCTCAAGTGCAGATCCTTCAGCCTGCTAGTGTTGTGCACAGCTGATGTGTTTCCACCCTAACTGTATCTTGTGTTTAACAGGCCACACCTGGGGCAAGTTCTGCTTATTGCTATCAAGTGTAAAAACCTCCTCATTGTAAACAGCTTGCAGCTGAATTAACAAGACTTGCGATAAAAGACTGAGCTCAAATCTGCTCGGGGCAGCTGGTTAGTGTCTCCCTGCATGGAGTGAGGCTTGCCAGATACCGGACCAGCTAATAAAGGCTCACCAAATTCCAATCTGTTCTGGTCTCATCCTCAAGTCAATTCAAACCTGGTACAGTCCTCTGTGGAGGGAGGGAGTAGATAGAAAAGACCATCCAGAAATACTCCACAAAGATAACTAGTTCTTTCTTATGAGTTTGTTTGTTTGGTACAGGGTTTGTCTACACAGCTCTGACTCATAGTGATCCTTCCATCTCAGCCTCCCAACCCTGGGGTTAGAGGTGTGCACGATTATGCCAGGTTTCAGGGCCAGGCTGGCACAGCATGTAGCACCAAGGTTCTTGGAACTTGGCTCCTTGCACTTGCCAAGCAGATGCTATCTCATCATCCAGAATCTTGGTTCTTCACAAGAATGCAAAGACAGGAAATTCAAGGCAGGAAAGACAGTGCCTTAAAAGTATGGTGTTGGGATGATTGGACATCTCTAAGCAAAAAGTGAACTTAGTTTATCATTTACACCTGACACAAAAATCCACTTCAAAATAGGTTGTGGGTCACAATGCATCTAAAACCTTTAGAAGAAAACCAAAGAAAATCTTCATAACCTTGAGTAAGGCAAAGAGGTACCAAAAACACACTCCCTACAAGTTAAAGTTAATAAGTTGGACTTCATTACATTTAACAGTTAAGCTATAAAAGACACTACTGAGAAAATACAAAGATAAGTCACAGTCTGGGAGAAAATGTTTGCAAGTCACCCATTAGAAAAAGATGTATACCTAGGGCACATAATTCAACAATATGAAAGCCACAACCTCATTTGAAAAATGGATAAACAATTTGAACAGAAACTTCACCAGAGATAGGGTATGGCAAACAGGCACAGGAAAAGATGCTCCATATCATTAACTTCTGAGGAAAAGAGAAAAAAAAATCACACTTAAATCACCTATGAGAGAGATTAAAGATTTTAAAAATTTAAGCCAACACCAACTTATGAACAGGAGGTGGAACAACTGGCTCTCTCATACATTGCTCTACTAAAAAGTGCACGGTTGCACTGCAACACCGCTTGGTGGTTTCTTGTAAAGTTAACACACACTTACTGTAGCACAGGGAATCCTGGTCATAAGGATTTCTCCAAGATAAATATTTATGCTCACATACAGGAACACCTGTTCATACATGGTTACATAGTTGTCAAAACCTGGAAACAATGCCAATGTCTCTCAGTGAGGGAATAGATGAACTCTGCTACATTTGTAAAATGAATATTCTTCAGCAATAAAAAGAAACAACAGACATACAGCGTGGATGAACATTTAAATCCCTCTAGTGAGTGAAAAGGAAATTTCAGAAAGGTAATATACTGCATAATTCTATTTATGCGACATGTAGGAAAAGCAAAACTTTAGGGATGTGAATCAGGGAGAGAAAGAGAAGGGGGGACAATAGAGGGGAGGAAAGAGAGAAAAAGGATTGGTAAAAGAGAATGTCTATAAGGGGGGAGCAGAGGGAATTCTGGGAAGGGGACAGAACTGTTCTGGGTCTTGATTACTGCAGCAGCTAGATGAATCTATACATGTTTTAACACTCATAAAATGTACATCAAAATTAATTTTACAGTAGTTCAGTTTAACAAGAAAAAAAGTCAGAGAAAACTAGAGTTGATAATGGTATCTCGAGATATTATTATACATAAATGCAACTGCAAACACATGAATATTTTTCCCTTGCTTTTGCTTTTTTAAAAATGAACAGTAATGTTGTATCTTGGGATTTTTAGAGCAACTGTTTCTCTCAGAATTAAAAACTCTTATGTACATTGAGCCAAGAAGGTTTTCCTTAAAGGCTCTTTTTTTGGAATACACATTGCATTCTGCTTGAGTTAGGTGACCACACCGGAAGCAGACACAGAACCAAAGGCCCCTGGGAAACAGTATGAGACTTGCACGCACGATACGCTGCAGCCTCTGAGAAGTAGTGTGCTCCGGGCTGTCTGCCCTGCACTCTCTCCTCACCTTCACCTCCATCAGAATCCCTTTCTCAGCCAGGCGAGGGGGCTGAAGGCATGGGAGGCTAAGGCAGGTGGACCACAAGCATGAGCCCAGCCTAGTTTCTAAACAGAAACTGAATGAGACCGCATTTCAAAATTAATGATAAATAAATGATAAAATAAAAGGGGGGATGGAAATGTAGTTCTGTGTGAAAGTCCTACATGAAACCCTGATTACTACAAAAAAAAAAATCCCTATTTTGTCCAGGCAAGTGTTCAGAACGGTTTCAAAATTCTAAGGATCCATAAGCAAAAGAACTTCATTAAGTTGACTTCAAAAATTTGTCATCATAAGTTTAAATAATGACACAAAATGAATTTTCCAGTCTGTTGCAAAGATTGACATTTTATGATATACTTATTAGCCCTGAATTTAAAATCCATTTGTTGGAACTAATATAGTGATGCAGTGTCCACCAGCATATATTTTCAAAATAAATGAACAATCTCTCTTTTTTAAATACACAGAGTTTTTTTTTATTGATCTCTCTCCTTGGCAATAACATGTCCACTCCTCTTCTTCCACAGAAGTTACCATATTGGCCTGAAGATCTTTTGCATGATCACCACGATGGCATTTTTTTGCAGTGTATACTTATAGATGGCTCCAACTCTTCCAAGTTTTTAATTTGCCTCCAACACATCAGTTCATAGCAGAAACAAAACGAAGTGTTTCCTCTAGTCTTTTCACCATTCAAGATGACATATATGTGAACACGGTATGGTAGGACCAGGAGCAAGCCTTGCTAAGTGATTCTCACCAAGTGAGTGATTCTCTAGACAACTAGCCTGAGAGACGGGGCTAGTATTTCTTCTGACCCTGGGATCTTCTTGCTAACATTTTCCCTGGTGAGCAGACTTCCTATCTCCTGTGTGGCCCTGAGATGGAATAGAAACACAGACTTCCTCTCTGGAAATAGAGGCCAAGGGCAAGGCAGCCCACACATTCTCACAGAGCTCCCAAGGGACCCCTTCCCACATTCACTGAGAAAGCCCATCCCTTCTGCAAACTGATTCTATTTTTCATTCTCCAAAGAGGAAGACAACTGAAAGGATCAGGCCTTTGGAAGGTTTACTCTGAACTTCTTGCACTGGCTGGGTCAACCTCAGACTGTCCTCTTGTGTCCAGGTGAAAACTGGAGCACAGTAGTGACAGTCCCTGCTTTGCACTGACCAAGAGCATGACCAAGATAGCCACCTTTCCTTTCCTAGACCTCAATCCATGTGATTTAAATAAGGGGTAGAGAAGGTGCCCCTCACTCTTAACTCTGAAAGAGGCAGGCCCGGGATTGTACTTTTTTTTTCAGGATTCTGTTCTACACTATTACTTTTTCTCAACTGAAGAGTCCTTAGGGTCAGACCTAGATAAATTCCCTTATAAACTGCTATTTTGAACCCACCATATTTCCTTCTGCCCTCCTTCATTTGCCCCTCCAGCTCCCCTTTCTTTCATGTTGTACCCTCCTCTTTCTCTCAGCTACCCTTATTTCCCCTCTCACCATCCCTTCTTTTCCTCTCTTCCCATCCTTCAATGAGTTTATGAGTTCACCAATCATTTAACTCCCTGGTAACCAATTGAAAATCCCTATAAACCTATTTGGAGGTCTATGCTCAGTGCAGAAACAGAAGCCCAACTCACTTAGGGCCCTATGAGGAAGGGAAAGGAGGAGCAACCAAGCAGATTCTCTGGAATGTGCTGGGGCAAGAAGGGGATCAGCAAAACAGCTGGAGAAGACCATGCCCATGAAGTGAGAATCCTCACAGCAGCAGACCTCCTCCCATAGGTTCCTGCGGGTTGGACAGTGGTCCTGTTGCACAAGGCCAGGCACTTTGAGCTCTGAAGAGAGCTGTCATCAAACCCCAGGGTCCAAAATCATCAACTGTGTGACTCAAGAAAAGTAATAAAAGTCTTTGAGTGTCTATTTGCTCATTTATAAATCAGTTGCATTAATACTCTCTTCACACTGTTGTAAGAGTCTGTCTTTGCAAAAGTAAGAAGTGCACTACCTGGAACACCTAATACCAGCTGTTGGCATCAGAGCCCACAAGCAACATAGAACCCAGCTGAGGGCACGAGAAGCACATGCATCACACAAGCCCACCTTATGTGACTACCAGTAAGTGTGGTGATAAAGTCAGCACGCTCAGGAATTCCAAGAAGAGAGAGTTCAGTGCAGGCCAGAATATGAAATAAACTTGTAGGAAGAGCTCAAGGAAAAACAAACCCTCATTCTGACCACTAGTCTTGCCTGTCATGTGGCTGTTGGAATCCTGTCTACCATGAGCTCTGAGTCACTATACTTAATTAGATTTGTTTTAAAAATCTAGAAAAGTGGAAAATTAATGTTATCCTGATTCTGAACTCTGTTCAATATTCAATAGATACATCTTGAGCAGAGAATATGCATAATACATTATTCTGTGTTCTATAGCTTACTACAAGTCCATATGTACAAATCTGCCATCAGGTATATTACAGTTGAGAAACAAGAAGCACACACAAAGGGAAGAGAGGGGAGGAAAAAAGGACGGAGGAGGCAAGACAGAGAGTGACAGGAAAGAGCCCCAGAAGGGAAGAGAGTGAAAGGTTTCCAAAGGGAGAGGTTATTTCTCCTTGAGAGATCAAGGACCAAGAGAGGTATCATTTGAGCTGGATTTTGAAGGAGTAAAATGTAAATCCAGACCGTGTATCAGGGAGGAGAAGGCTGACTATACAGAATAAATGAGGCCTAGAAGGAAAGGAATGAACACAATAAATAACAAATAGTTCACTTGGGTCAGAACAAAAACATATCCTAGGTGATAAGAATAAACAATATGTGGCATAGGTCTGAGCCATCTGGGAGGGACTTTCAGCTCCCAAGCTTGAATTACATAACAACTCTTCAATGTTTAGATTTCTAGACAATAAAATTGAAGAGTTTCAAATTATACATTGGCACAGGGGGGTAAAATGCTACAAAGTCTCTCTGTCTAGAGACATTTTTAAATTTTTTATTACTTTGCATTCTCTTTCAAAAACTTTTTTTAAAAAAGCTAATAGAAATGCTTTAAATAAGTGTATCTGGTGTCTATTAGCAAAAACTAACCTCAGTACTAAACACAAAGCAGACTTAAAGCAAGAGCAGGGCTGGAAATCTGACCAGTGGTAGAGTACTTCTCTGGCACAGGCAAGGCCTTGGATTTGATCCCCAGTGTTGCAGAAACAAAGAAAAGGTTCCTTCCTGGGCTTGAAAGAGAAGTGGTGAAAGCAAACAAATCCTTTATTGACTGGAGTGCAAAGGGCAGAGCCAAAGATAAACAGGAGAGCCCCCAGGCAGAGACAGAATGTGGAGCTCCTATAGGATTTGGACTAGGGCAGTTTACAGTGACACAGTAAGTGCTGACTGGGGGAGGGTTAGCACTTGCAAAATTTAAAAGAAAAAATTCCCAGGAGAAAAATTCCCTCAGGATTTATACTGAAACCCTGTACTACATTTGTAGATCCTTTGTCAGTATCAACCAGGCGGATGAGTCACGGCCATTGCTTGAGCAGTTTGCTCTCTGTGAAAGCCTGAGAAAATGTTTTCTTTCTAGGTGACCTTGTCAAATACAAAAGTTACATTTCTTGTTATATAGGTCTTGCTTTATCTTGGGCTTAAGCATCCAGCAGAAAAGTATAGAAATGAGGTATAAAAAGTAAAGCCATATTAATAGGCTGAGCTGTAAAAGGCTCAAGTCAACAACTTCTGATATTGCCAGTCCTATGGATAACCTCTACTACTATTATGGACTACTGGACTATCTTGGATGATTTTGTTGAATTCAAGCACCTACAATATTTAAATGGCAATGAAATACCCATCTCTGACAAAACTAAACAGAAAAGGGGAATATAAATAAAGGACCATTTTGTATCTCTATATACAAAACAGGATAGATATACAGCTACTTTCTCTTAATTCAATGAGAAAAAAGATTTGTACTAATAGTGTTTGGACAGGATATCATATCTACATCTTGTACTATAAGTAACTACTATGAAGGTAATAATATACAACGCATATATAACTGTCCTACTGACCTGTTTTGAAGCCGTCTCATTGCTATTTGCTTCTCAATAAAATTAATGGAAAAAGAAAGTTCCCAGGAGAGGGTGTGGACGATTCCCACCCCATGCTCACCCACCACAGGATGACCTCGTAGGTCACTGCATGGGTGCAGGCCCATCAGAAGGTAAAAGTATTTTTAAGCATCTCATCAGCAATGAGAAAACAATTTTTGAGCGGTGAACTGGAGTTCAGATAAAGCATTATCTCTTACAGTATAGAAACTCTAGGATCTTGTGGTAAGAAAATGATGTAAATCCAAACAGTCACAAAAGAAACAATAATTATATGCAAACTTTCAAAAATAGAGGTTTCTTTCTAAGTCATTTTCTGAGATCAGAGAAAGCTCGATTATTGAACCTAAGGCATTACATTAAAGGAAAACATATGCAGATGTCTCTCATACGTACAGGCATAAAAATTCTTAAAAAAATAAAAGAGCAAATTGAATCCAGCAATATATAATAGTATGTTGTAACATAATGTGAAGCACTCATCAAAGGAATATGAGATTACTTTAATACTTGAATATCAATCAACGTAAATCATCGTATCAGCAGAGTAAAGGAGAAAAGCCACGTAATTGTCAAGAGGCAAAAAAGGCACTTGATAAAAACCAAAATCTATTCATCATGAACGAAAAAGGATTTCAGGAAATAGGAGCAGGAAGAAAAAATTTTTAATCTTTCAAATCATATCTATAAGGGCTGCCAAATAGCTCAGCAGACTAAATGCCTGCTTAGGCACCTGCAGGGACTAGGGTTGGATCCCCAGCACCATGGCCTGCCGGACAGGTCCCTGGGCATGCTGAGCCAGCCATGCCTGTAACCCAGAGCTGAGGAGGCTGAAAACAGGAAGATCACCATGAGTCCAGGCTGTGTAGTGAGACCTTATACCAAATACATGCATACATAAAAATTAATAAGTCATACCTGCAAAAATTCTCTAGTCAACATCATACTCAATGGAGAAATATAGAAGAATTTTTCTGACATTAATAATAAGAAAAAGGATTCCACTATGATTCTGTTTTTCACATTGCAGGACAGGCTCCTAGCAATACTACAAAACACAAGAGAAAAATAAAGGCACAAAGATTAGAAAGTTAGAAGAAATTTATTATTTACACATTCTGATTATATACATAAAAATTCAAAACAATATACAAGTTGCTAACATTAAATGCATTGATTAAGACTGTGGAGTTCAAGGTTAATAACAAAAGCCCAGTACCCATATAATAGCTTGTGAAATAAAAATTTAAAGTATCTTTTATAATATTAAAGATATCAAATATATAAAGAAATATAGATATAAAAGCTCTCTAGTGTGAAAATTAACAGTGCTAATTTAAAAGTATTGTTAACACTACTAATTAACAGTAGTAACTTCATGCTAGTAATTAACAGTACTAATTTAAAAGCACCTAATGGATTTTTTTTCAATTTTCACTTTTTATTAGTCTGTTTGCAGTACATAATGACAACATTCTTCATGGGGACTGGCACACATAGCACAGCTTAAATTTTATCTCCCTGTCTCTTCCCACTCCTTCCACCTCTTGATCCCCTTCCCATTTGAGAAAAGTTGGTCTCCTCTTCCTATAACCTATGTTTTCCTTTGTACCTTATTGGGTTTCTCATACAAGAAAGCCCCACAGCAGGTCTCCCCTGCAAACCTATAGCAGAAGGAAAGTGTTCCTCATTGTTCTGTTTCCTCTTACATTTTCAGCACCTGAGCAGTCCCTTGCATAAACAGTTAATAAATATGTGCTCACTGAATAGAAAGCTATTTGTTAGGCACAGGATTAGAAAACAGCTGATCGGGATTGGCAAAAGAACAGGTGGAGGATATACCGTGGAGCACAATGTATCATCACTGAACCAAAAAAAAAAAAAAAAAAATTAACCCTCCCCCAAATCAAGTGCATGTCATAAGTATATATAACTACCATGGAATTATATCCAAGGTAAAATACATTATTTAGAATTATGGGGTGGGGGGGAAAAGCTAAGTGGTCAATGAATCAAAATTGCACAAATTCTAGGGTAAAAATATCGGGAACTTTTGTCTTGCCCATCCATGCGGTGCTCTAATCCAATTAGCTTAGTAATGTCTGTCATAAGGGACACTGGAACTTAAGGGATAAAAGAGAACAGGAATAGGGCCACTAAGGCTGAGTGGGTAGGCAAACACATCCTTGGTTGGGAATGGCTTCTGTCACAACTCGGGGCCTGCTCTATGTTTTCTGCTGAACCAACAACAATCCGGAGGAAAGCTTCTCTTTAGAAGCTTCTTAGTGGCTCCAAGATTCAGTAGCCCGGCCCTGTGCTTCTCCACACTAGCCAGCAGACAGCTCCCTTGGCTTTCGAGTGTATGTCCCATCAATTGATGTCACCCTGGGGAATGTTTAAACCCTTAGGCTCTAGCTTGCTGTGAGCAGGAGGGGGCCGGGTTCTCTTCCACTGGCTGGGTGTCTGAGTCTGTCTTTCTAGGGCGAAGCATGTGCCTTGGGATGAAAACGCCCCAACTCACTGAGTGCTGTCCTCGGGATACTCCCTAAATGACACCCACACAGGTCACAGGCCAGATGTATCAATATGGACTCTACCAGGCCAGATACAGGACAAGAACCTCAGCACACTGACAGGTAAGGAGCTTCACATTTTCCTCTCCCCGTCCTGTTCCCTATCTTAAGCAGACACAAAGGAAGAAATGCATCAAACCAATGCAGGATCTCACAGGCAGAAAGCCACTCAGTCTCCCAAAATGCAAGTCACCCTTCCCTCAATTATAAACGTTCACCATTTTTTAAATGTGGCAATTCACTAGCCATTATAAAGAATGGAGCACTGATACATGCTATAGCATAGGTCAACTGTGAGATCACTGTATTATGTGGAAAAACACCCAACACAAAAGTCAGCCTTGCATGTGATTTCTTTTACATGAAATACAAATGGGAAAGTAGATTCGTGATTGCCAGAGACTGGGAAAGGGAAGGAGAGACGGCTGAGGGGGTGAAGTTCACTTTTGGGGTGATGAACATGTTCTGGATTGTGGTGATGTTTGAGTGTGTATTGAAATGTACTAGAAGCCACTGAGTTGTGCAATTTAAAGGAGTTAGAAAAATTAAAAAGGAGAAGCAAAAATTTAAAGACATTAGCTAACATCTTGAATAAACAAGATACAAGATTTGGAAGGAGGAATTACAGCAATTGGCGTAGTCTCCACAACAATTTACCTTCCAGAAGTAAAATGACAGCATTGCCTAGGCTCCCATTAATTAATAGCCATGATGGAGAACGATATGAGTGAGAAGCACTTTTAGAATTGAGCTTCTGGGGTATGAGATTATGCGGGGTGCTGAGGCTGCGTGAAAGGAGCTGCAGTGATCTGACTGTAAATTTTTTTCATGAACGCCTAGCTATCCCACCAGAAAATTAAAGTTAGTGTTCACAGTGAGCATTAACCAGGCACTGCAGAGGCCCCAGCACTGTGTGAAGTGTTTTATGTCCCTTACTGTCACTGAGTCTCATAACCATCCTGGGAGCTAGAAGCAGAAGCACAGAGAAATTAAATGAGTCAATGACACAGGAAGCTGAGATTTGAACACAGAGCCCGTTCTTACCACTTCTGCATCTCCCTGAGTCCTCCTTGCCCCCCACCCCGCACATGCCTACTCTGCATAATGTTCACATATACCAGATTGGGCCAATCTGGAGACAAAAGCAAAGTTGTTCTGAGGCTGAGTATGATGCAGGTGGAGGTAGAGGAGGAGGAGGAGGAGGAGGCATCCTTCTTAAGGATGTGTCAGTCACTCTCATGGCTTCACAAGCAATAAAACTGAGGCCCAAGGGAGCAGTGAATCACTTCCAGCCATAGGAGTAGGAAGTAGCCAAATCCAACTAAAGCTCAGATTTTCATGATTCTAAACTCACCAATCTTCCCATGAATCCTTGCTAATTCCAACTCATCAGACAATGTCCTACACTCGCCACCACTACCTCAAGTCAACAGGGGTGTTGGGAGCAGCCCCATGCCAGTACCCACAAGTCATATTTGAAAGCTACAAAGCCTGATTTTTTTTTTTTAAGCAGGAATTGTTAAAGCTCATTATCAACTCCTCAAACCATCCCTTAGCTACAAGTTTTATCTTTTGAGAAGGTTCATTTTCAAGAGAATGATACAGTGAGAACACTTCTGCCAGTAAAATTTCTTCTGCCTTACTCACCACAGGGACCTTAGCTCATCATTCCTATCGGAAGCGCCACTTTACAGTCATGTGAGCACGTTAGTGACTACTTAGCAAGGGCTGTTTTGTGGGCAAAAGTAGATGATGCAGCTTCTCTAGGTGTCTAAAATTACCCCCAGGGAGCAGTGTTAATATGAGGAAACTCACCCTTACTTAGGCAGCCGTCTAGCAATTTGAGGAAGGAAATCCATCAAGTGTCCAGGGTACCCAGTCATTTTTGGTAATTTTCCATTTGGGACAGCAGGTAGCACTTGAATGCACTGAGAGACAAGAGATAGAGACAGAAACAGCAACAGAGAGACAGAGACAGAGACACAAAGACAGAGATATAGAAACAGAGACAGAGCAGAGAGACAGAGACAGAGAGACCCCAACTTTGTGTTATGTCCCATTTCTTACTCCATCATTACCACACGGCCAATTCTGTACAAAGCATCATCTGAAGTCAGGCATCACAAAGAAGAGAACAGACGGGCACCAAGAAGAGGGAGACAGATGTACCTTTGGAAGGGAGTTAGGTTTAGAGCTTCATGCCACCAGAAATAAATAGTAATTGTGACACCAAAATTAGTCACTTGGAAGGGCATCCAAGGAACTCAAAACTTGCGCAGATGTTGGAGAAACTGTTCACATAGAATTCTCTTCCCTCACAAATTTAGCTCGCATTTGTTGCAAATGTTAAAAGACTTCTTATAAGGTTTCCAGCTTCACTAAGTGAACAGGTCAACAGTGGCAAGAAAACCTTTATATTTTTTTCAAGATACATTTCAGTGCCCATTACAGGTTACTTTTGCACTAGATATTTTGTGTGCATCACACATCGATGTATTCAATACAAATTGACCTTCTCTGTGTGCACACAGAGCCAATCCCTTGTCACATGCTCTCAACAGCATTTATTCTATAAGGGATCACAAGGATTGCATTCATTTTATAGAGAACATAGGAAGGTCACTTACTCCAGATCACAGAGCTGCCAGTGACTAAGTCACAACCCCAAAGGGGTCCTCTGTGTTACTAAAGGATACTAAGTCCCACACTGGGCTTCTGAATTTGATAAAATCAGACACCTTCTAGTCACTAAATGTTGAGAAAAGACTGTACACGCATTGTGCTCACTGAGACTTAGATAGCCTGGCCAGGAGGCAACGTATTTTATCTTTGACCTTTGAAGCTAGCTTTACAAAGAGTCATATGGTTCCAGTTATGTATCTCATGAGGATTTGTCCCTCTTAATATTAATCTGTTTTTTTTAATTGATGTTCAGTTTACAAAGCTATTTGAAACCATCAGCAGGGGAGTGGAGGATGAGATAAGAGACAAGATTGAATATGCAGCTGTGGAAGCAGTGTCACTGCAATACCCCTACACAATTAAAATCCACTGTCTTATATGAAGAGAATAAGATTTCCCTGGCCAGATCCTTCATCATTAAAATAAAGACTACAGAGGAAACACTCAGGGACCCTTCCTCTTGAAAAGCTGTCCCTTGGGCAGCCTCAGCTTCCCTCCCACCCTTTCATCTATCTTGAAATTCTGAGTGCAGTCTTCATTGAGCATCAGAATTCAGCCCCACCCTGCTATGCACACATTCAAGCTGCCCTAAAAAAGAAGTAAAGATAAGAAGTTTCCTTGGTTTGTCATCCAGCATTTTGTTGTTCTCATCAGAGGATAGCATAGGTTCTGCCAAGATAGAAAAACAAAAAGGTGCTATCTGGCCTGAGAAAGTAGCATTTTGGACAGAGAAGTTTCCTCTGTGTGCCATGGTGTCCTCTCTTCCTGGGTGCATCCTCCTTTACCTCATCTCCTGAGATCAGGCTGGGTCAGTCAGCACAGTACTGTGCTAGGGTGGCCAGCCACCTCTCACTCCATTCATCTTTTCTGAGGCAACAGGCTTGTCTCTATTTCATCGGAGGTCAGCAGACAAATTTAATCTATTTCTTTATTAGAGACAATGAAGGAAAAGCCATCCATTTCCCAGTCATGCTTAGATCAGGTCAACTCACAACGTATTCACAGGGGACGGAGCATGGTGCTGTCAATTCCCCAGTGGCCAAGTTGTGTTAACAAGATGTTTTTATTCTTAAAATTTAAAAATGCCAAGGATATTTACCCCAGAATTTGAGCCTCAAATCAAGGGACATCATGATCAGTTTCATACCCAGCGTGCCCAATCCAAGATGCGTAGGAGGGCGTTAGCAATGTCATATCCCCCAAACACTGCTGCATATATACATCCCAAGGAACAGATTGACAGTGTTTCTCCAGGAGCAGTGTAAGAGATAGCTTTATCTTCAGGGTACTTGGAGATGACCCTGCCCATGAAGAAACCTATGTTTATAGCAGCACAATTTGTGATAGCAAAATCTTGGAAACAACCAAGGTGTCCATCACATGAAGAATGGTTTAAAAAAGATGTGGTATTTCTACATAATGGAGTTTTACTCAGCTATTAGGAATGATAAGATTGAAGCATTTATACTGAAGTGGATGCTACTTGAACATATACTCATAAGTGAAATAAACCAGACATACATGTCTAAATATCATATAGTCTCCCTAGTATAAGAAGTGAAAAGCAGAAATACAAATGGAAACGCACAACAACAAGTAAAAACAATTGAGTCATATACGGCAAAGTGAATGGCCTATGCTGCAGGATACTAATGAGCTTTTCTTCTGGATGGTTAACAACCTAAGTTCACAAGTCAGAGTTGGAGAAATAGAAGAGCCACAAAGCCAGCCAACATTTTGGCCCTAGCCTTTCAAGGTCAGCGAAGACTCAGGACATAGGAGAACCTATACTGCAACATCATGAAACTCAATTTAGCCCCAAATTTTCTGAACAAGGAGATTATGGAGCCACAGAAAAATCAAAACAGAACAAAAAAATTATGGTTTTTAAGGTTAGGTTCCCTACCCACTAAGTTCCACCATAGCATAAGTGCATAAATCCATTTCCTTATCAAACTATAAAAGATTATCATAGTCACTCTTGAAGCTCTTTACCTTCTCTTACCAAGTGGGGTGCTCTTGGCTAAGACAGGCTTTCACATGTGGTAGGAAATGGATATATGTTAAAGGTAATAATAAGTACTTACCCACCGGGTGATGTTGAGTCTCACACCTGTGACATGTTCTTAAAAAGTTACTCAAGCTTATAAATACAGGCTTCACTCCAGAATCAAGTGCTACTTCAACCCCAGCCAGAACCATCTTTGAGTACAAATCATTTCTCTTAACCTCTCTCCAACTTTGCCCTTATCAAGCTGGGCACAGGCCACAGAACCTAGGAATGAATGGACAGGATTTCATATGATGTTTATCTCTCAGACTAAACTAGCCTGGTGGCTGACACAAACCTCAGAGATACAGTACCAGGGGAGTGTACCACCACTGATTGATCACTTGACTTGATACAGGTAAGCAAAAAGCTTGAAAATGTAGCACTGGAGAGAGAATGAAAGCACCTCTGATCCATATAACCAGACAAAAGACAATGCGCTCTTTCAGACACAGAGATTCCCATAACAAAAACTTCTACAAAGTTTGTTGTTAGATTTATTTCACTAACACAGGGCCACAGCTCTTTCTGAAGTTCCTCTAAGAAGTTGGTGAAGTTTCTGCTCTTGGTTTTATTTTTTTTTTTTTTCTTTTGGCAGAACTGGGAATTGAACTCAGGCTCTTGCACTTTCCAGGGAAGCACTTATTCTGCTGAGCCATCTCCCCAGCCCCTCTGTTCTTGGTTTTAAAGTACCTAGGTTTCCTTCATCTTATTTCACCAAAATCAGGAGAAATCAGTACATATGACTCATTTCTTACACATTTACTTTTTATTACTACCCAATGTTTATATAGAATATGAAGACCCAGATATCCTTTCCTCGGAGTTTGTTCCTTCCCTTTTGTCTTGCTCTGCTACAATGATTCCAGGCAAAATTTCCATCTTTCAACTCTTACCTGAAAATCAGCCACTGAATGTCATTGGAGAACATCAAATGCTGGTGTTTGGCAAAAACCTTTGCACACCCGGTCAATTTGTTTTGTGTAAGAAGGACATTAAATCGATATCTGTCTCATCCACTTACACATGGATCATCCAAAAGTCATTCTCAAAGAAACAGTTCACTCCCAGGAAACCTTTATACATCTGTTTCTAGAGAGATGCAAGAGACATTGTAAACCTTCTGTACCAAGACAAGGACCCTTCAGACACCGAACACATCAAGGTTCAGGGCTTCTCTAAACACTTAACATCATAAAGAGTCTCTCATTCTCTCATTGCCTCTAAGGCACAAATAACGACCCATCTTTTTAGTTTTCCATAGACCCAAAGGCAGATACTAGCAGGAGAAAGTGAGAGGGGCAGCCAATTCCGACCCAAACAACTCCAGAAATCCCCTAAACAGGAAACTTGGTGTGTTCCCTCATATCTGCAACAAGGAGCCAGTTCCAATTGTCAATATACAGGAATAATTTCACTTTACCTTATTTTTAAAAGTAATTTTGGCACAGAAAAAAATGACTGTCTATTAATCTACAAATGAATCTCTGGCATGAAAAATCTACTGAAGGGGCTGGAAAGATAGGTTGGTGGTCTGAGCGTCTGCCTGGCAAGCACAAGGACCAGGATTCAATCACTGATACCACATGACAGGCCAGGCCTGGCACTCTGTACTGTCTACCAAAACTGGGTGTGGTGGTGCACACCTGTAATCCCAGCACTGTGGGGACAAACAGGAGGATCACTATGAAACTGAACTGCATAGCAAGACCTTGCACCAAATAAATAAAGATCAAAAAAAGAAAAACTCTACTTGAATGCCATGCTTGCAACTTAGAATAAAAAGGCTCTAATGAGAATTTCAGCTCAGTTTTCTTGTTTGCTTTTAGTGATTAGTGTCCAGCAATATTGATGTTCATTCAAATTCCTTATAGAAACAGTAATATTCACGAACATGTTTCAGCCTCTGTATCTTACTCTAAATTCCCTCCCACTAACCACACTGCTGTCCCAATTCCTCTTTGGTTCTCCTAAATCCTAGGGTCTTTTCTTCCAAGTATGCCACAACACAAACTCTGGTGAGTGGTTGATATGGTTTGTCTCTTGAAACCCCCTCAAAGCCTCATGCAGACCCACGTTGGGCTTTTGCAGAGGTGGCTGAATCTGGAGTACTGGAATTAAGGGCATCTGATAATTCTTCATTCATCTTTTCATTTATTTATTAATCTAATTAATACTAAGTGGATATATTGATTATAGAACCATTTCTAATGTCAGTTATGCCTCTTGTCTCCTTAAGTAATGCATCTAACAATTTAAACACAGAAAAAAAATGTTATGTTTTGAGTGGTGAAACACATTGGATAACTTAAATATGGAAAAACTTTTAATGTCATTAGAAATCACAGAAAGGTAATTTTACACATTACTGCATCACTATCTTGCTTCTTGCTATGGTTGGGATGTAAAAAGTCACCCCTCAAAGGCTCTGTGTGGAAAGTGTCACTCTCAGGCCTACAGGGTCCAGACAGGGGGCCTGGAGAGGCTGTTGAAACACAAAGGCATGACCTTTATCAACACATTAGTCCACTGAGTTATAGCTGAGTGGACTCTTTGGAGGCAGAGCCCCATTGGAGGAATGAGAGCATTGCTCTGGAGCGTCCCTCTTCTTCATGGCCTTCTCTCTGGTTCACCCTCTGTTTTCTGACTCCCATTAGGTAAATAGTTTCTCTACCATGCCATTTTGTTGTAATGTATCTGTCTCACCATCACCTTAACAATATGATAATAATAAACTCAGGCAACCATGGACTGAAACCTCTGGAACCATAAACCAAAATAGTCTTTTCCCCCTTACTTTTTTTCCTCCGTGCTTAACACTTCTGTGTGCTAGAGATAGTGCCCATTGGCAAAAAGAATGTGTTGAAAATTCAGTTTCAGATAAATACTGGTGTATACTTTTGGAAGGAGATGCAATCATGAAGAACTACATGAAGGTCTTTGCACCTTTGTGTGCTCCCAGGGGCTCCCAGAGGCTTCTGTAAGGACTCAAGGAGTCACGTGCATCGTGTCCTTGCCACACACCAAGCACTGTGTAATACAGTCCAGAGAAGTCAAAAAATCATCACAATCTCCATCATGAATTTCACTAGTACACAAGAAGGTGGTTCTTGGAGTCACAATAGGGAGAGCCACACAGAGACCACGCAGCGGTGATCCAGAGGGGTCACTCCCCTTACACTCTCCACGCCAGCTGTGGAATGGCATGCTTCCCTCTTGCAGAAGCCTGTCTTTGTGGAGCCTAGGAGACCACTGATGCCACCCCTTGGGGCACACTTTCTGAGGCTAAGGTGACTTCCTTCTATGTAACCAATGCTTTATCATGCCAATGGAAAATTAATCCATGTGCAGCTGGGCATGGTGGCACACACCTGTAATCCCAGCACCCCAGAGAGGCTGAGGCAAGAGGATCATGGAGAGTTTGAAACCATGCTGGGCTACAAAATGAGTTTAAGGCCAGCCTGAACTGCATAGTGACACCTTGACTCAGAACAAAAACAAAAACAAAATTAATCTATGTGACCCTGGTACTTAAACTGAGCCCACAGCCTGGATCCCTTCTTGGTCTATTATGCCCAGCTCTGATCAGCTTTCTAAGCTATTACTTCTCTGATCCATCCACTCAGACTCTCTTCAAGGTTTTCCTTTTTTTTTTTTTTTTTCCTTAGGAGAAAACTATTGACTTTCATCATGGAAATGCTTGGCATAATCAAACAACAGATTCACTTGATCACCCAAAGGCTTCTGTCCACAAACTGTCACATGACATTTCATAGAATATCCATTGCCATTCCATGGAGGCAGAAGATCCTATTGTTAGTAAACACATGTGCTCTCATCACTTGGCCAAATTATTTCTTTGAGTAATTGGAAGACAGAAGATTGGAGAGGAGAATCTTGAAGGCGCCGCTGATTGAGAATTAGCTGTGAAGAACAGAAGGTCTTCTGCTCAGTGGTATGGGAGAGAGGAGCGCAGCCACCTTCAAAGTCCCCTCCAGTCTCGGAACACTGGATGGCTCAAAGGGCATGGCTGCAGAGAGTGCTGTTGCATGTTTGGGTTTGTTTTCATTTAGTTTACACTGACAGGTGTATGCTCTATTTCTGCCCACAGGTTTGTCCGGTGTCCACTTCCATGTGTCTTCTTCTCACCTGCCTTCTCCCGAGGTAGACCGGACCCCAACATTCTGGACCCTGTGTGAGGACCCTGCCCATGTGAGCCATCAGCCTCTTCTGCTTGCTTTCAACTGGATCACAAAACCTACCACAGGAGGTTGGGCCGTGGTTAAATGCGTTTGCCAAAGGATCAGGAACAGAAACCCAGATTTGGGATTCATATCCTTGGTCTGTTGAACTCCCAGAGAGCAAAGGCCCACACAAAAGTCAGAAGGATGCAGAGCCAGACCTTGCGAACTGCATTCATACAAGTCAGAGGACTTTTGCAGCCAAACATGGTGAAGCAGGAAGCTCAGCGAGGACCTGCAGCAGAGACTGGATGTGAAATGCAAATCAGGAGCTAGAAGTCTAAACGGTGAGAAGCAAGACAGCTGGTTTTGCATCCTTGATCACGGCTGGCACCAAACGTAGGCACATGATGGCTCATGCGTCCAATCACACAGACAGCCATGGCTGATGCCCTGTCCTGACAAGGCCACTGAAGACCCTGAGTGGTGCCGCAAGGTGCTGAGAGAGGCCATGGCCTCCTGTCTCTATTCACAAAGGCAGTCAAATCTCCCTCTCCTTCTTAGTTCATTACTCAATGATTTATCCCTTCAGTCAATCTCTGCCTCTCAGGCTTTTCTCGAAAATTCTGCAGAATTTCATATACAATAATATTTTCTTTCAGTTGAACTTTTAGAAAATTATTTTCAAAGTGGAGAACAACCTGAGGAAGAAGTTTTTCCCCACGTGGGATACACATAAATATGACATAACTTTTATAGTCCACTGTTAAAATATTTTTGGACTATAGAATTCAGATTTGCCCCTCACACCAAGGCAAATGTATTACAACATTATCGCACTATCAACAAAGTAGAGGCATGCATTAATTTATTCAGCAAACATCTACTCAGTCCCTGTGTTTGCCCAATATATTGATCTAGGAACTAAAGATGCAAAGATGCATACTGACAGTCCCTTTTCTTGAGGAGCTCATGTCTTGTGAAAAGGCAGTAAAACAGCAAAATTAAATTCAGTAAGGTAAATGCTATGGTGGATCCTGCCTAGCACATTAAAGGGAACAGCAATAAGATTGTGCCCGACTATGAGGAATGAGGACAGGGCAGGTTTCAAAGAATGAGAGATCATAGGTTCTGTGGAATGAGGTCTTAAAAGATTGTAGGGTTTTTTTCCCGTCAGGCCTTGCGCGGACGTGGCAGGAGCAGTGGCAATGGAGGCGCAAGAAGAGAAGGATGTGCAGGTTGCTGAGTGGTTGAAAAAAATATTTGGAGATCATCCAATTCCACAGTATGAGGTGAACCCACGGACCACAGAAATTTTATATCATCTTGGAGAACGCAACAGGGCCCGGGACAGGGATGCCTGCCTGGTGATGGAGGATTTAAAACAGAAAGCAAGTGAATATGAATCAGAAGCCAAGCATCTTCAAGACCTTCTTATGGAGAGTGTAAGTTTTTCTCCTGCCAATCTGTCCAGTACTGGCTCCAGGTATCTGAATGCTTTGGTTGACTATGCGGTGGCCCTTGAAACAAAGGATACTTCACTAGCAAGTTTTATTCCTGCAGTGAATGATCTGACCTCTGATGTTTCCCGTACCAAATCCAAAAATGAAGAACTCCAACTTCAACTGGGAAAACTTGAAAGAAATCTAACTACAACTTTAGTGTTAGAAAAATGTCTGCGAGAAGATCTCAAGAAGGCAGAGCTGCATCTTTCTGCTGAAAGAACCAAGGTTGACCGTCGTCTTCAGAACATGGACTTCCTGAAAACAAAGGCGGAAGAGTTCAGATTTGGAATCCGAGCCGCTGAGGAGCAACTTTCAGCTCGTGGCATGGATGCTTCTTTGTCACATCAGTCCCTACTAGCACTAGCAGAGAAACTGGCAGAGCTGAAACAAAAGACTGTACCTTTGAAGAAAAAACTGGAGTCCTACTTAGACTTATTGCCGAATCCATCTCTTGCTCAAGTGAAAATTGAAGAAGCAAAGAGAGAACTAGATATCATTGAAACTGAACTTACAAAGAAGATAGACATGATGGAACTGTGACCAGAGCCAAATAAACGTCGTTTTTCCTAGTGAAATAAGTTTAATAGAACTTTGCATCATTTCTCTCTCCTTGGTATGCCTTATTGAATTTTTTTTTTTTTTTTTTTTTTGGTGAACCTGGGGATTTAACTCAGGCCCTTACGCTTGCCAGGGAAGTGCTTATTCCACTGAGCCATCTCCCTGGCCCTAGCATATCTTATTGAAATCTTTGTGTGCTTAGTTGAGATAATAATGTCCTTATTGATAGAATAATAGTTCTTAGTTATGTGTTACATTTTTTGTGCTCAAATGAAGTTTTCATATTAAAAACCATTTTCTCAAAAAAAAAAAAAAAAGATTGTAGGAATTTTTCAGATGAATAATTGTAAGAGAAAGATCCAAGATGTGCAGAGGAATGGAAGGACAGAAGGACATGGTAAAGAAAATATTTGGCTGTAGGTTGGTACTGTCAGGAAAGAATGTAGAGAAGGATCGAGTTAGACCAGCTTTCAGGGGTAGTGCTTAATAAGCAATAGGTAACAGATTGCTGTCCATCAAAATTCTGCTAAGTTCTGCACTGCCTCATCAATCCTTTTACCCCCAGTAGCTATCAAAAAGATGAGAAAATAAAATTCAGTGGAACTCCTTGCAGGAACGGTAATATATTTATTCAGAAATTCCATGACAAATTGCTTTTGGTTCAAGTAGAGACCTCCCCTTCCCAAAGCAGCTCAAAAGATCAAAGAACAGGAAGCTCAGAAGAACAGAGAGGTTTTGCACAAAAGAAAAAATGGGGTGGGAGGACAATACAGATGGCCAACTTCTCCACAATAAGACCCTTTCCTATGACCCATTAGTAAAATCTAGAAGACAGACAGACGGATACAGACAAACAGACACACAGACCAACCAACTGACCAACCCTTACATTGCAGAAGATTCTATGTACAAGAAACTGAGTATGTTCTAGAAGTAGAAATTGAAATAAGAGCAATGCAAAAATGAAAACAGAGAGAAATATGAGGAACCAGGAAGGTGCTAGGTCCTCCAAAAAGATGTGGCTTTTCCCCAGCTCTAAGAAAGGCAAAAGGTGTCATCTGAAAGCTGAGGTATAGTGGCCCTAAGCTTGGAAGCATGGAAAAAAACTCAGAAAGACAGGAGCAGGACACTAATTCTGTAGCATTCTTGATTCTCTCTGAAACCCCAGGAAAGGTCTGCTACTGTGATGGGCAGATGTGTGCAGCCCTGGAGAAAGCAGCAGCCAGTGACTTCCACAGCAGAGTGGAGCAGGACCTCTCCCTGAGGCCACGTGAGGAATGGTGGTGAGTGCCTTGTCAGTATCACTGAAGATGTGTATCTGATCATCCCCCCCCCCATATAAGGGCATGCTGGTGCAGAGATGCCGCCCAATTTCTACAAAGGCAGTGGCCCCAGGCCTAGCCTCAGGGAATTCTGTCCTCAAGGACTGAAATGCTATGCTCAGCCCCAGTGTTAACTGTAACAACAAGTTCATTAAAAAGCAATAAAACAAACAACCATGAAGGCTGTCATGACTTAAAGGTCTGCTGGGTTCTCACAGTTGGCACTGGTACATGCCAAGAAGCAGGCATGATCCAGAGGTAATGAGGGTTTCCAAAAACCTTTACAGATTGCCTCTGATCAAAATATATTATCTTAATCACCCCACTGACAATTTGGAAACCTGAAATGACAAAAGTGCCCTTTAATTTTTTTTTTTTTTTTTTTTTTTTTTGGTGAGAGGACAAAAACAAAAAGAGGAAGTGCTTAGTGGAAGTTATGTATTACTTAAAGCCATAAGTCCCAGCTGGCTTTGCTTTCTGGAATTCCCGCTACATGTTTGGTTTTTATCTTTCATGCAGAAGACATACTGCACTGTGTCATTTTTCTCCCTTTCTCACAGTCTTTCTATCTTCCCAAGCTCAGAGGCTCTCTGCTCAATAATTTGCTCATTTTCAAATGTCCAAGTTTTCCACAAGCACACAGTGGGCACAGGTGTGGCAGGGCTGGTCAGGGCCCGTTTGGGTCACTGTTGCATCTTCAGGGCTTTGTGCCATGTCAGGCACTCAGTGACAGTCATGGTCTTTCTGTCCTTACATGCTCATTCTGAGACTCTGCTGTCCAGGCACTGCGCCCTTCCTGCTTAAACCTGGTAACGTCTTCTTTTCGCTTATCTGATCTTCCTTCCTGATCTCCCTATACCTCCAGCCCAATAGGCACAGCTAGATTCATCCTCTCTCACATAATTTTCTATTCAGAAATTTCTGGTGGTCTCATCTAGGAAAGTCAATAGATGAAAGGAATAAATTCTTCTCCACAAACAGCCTTGTTTTATGGGGTGAGTATTGTTACAAGAGGATTGACCTCAAGTACTTCAAAGAGCAGACTTGAAAGGTAAATGGACAATCTCACTTTACTTTGAACTTGTTAGGTCATCATCACAGAAAGAAAGATCTGATTGTTTGAGGCTGTATCTAGACCTTATATAAACAGGCAGGAGAAAGGAAAGAAGGAAAATAAGATGGTTGCTAGGCACAGGAAGAGCTAAAAAGAAAATCTAAAAGAAATTAAGTAAGATTCTACTACAGATAGACCTGTGGTTCCTCTTCCAAATTCCCCCTGCAAAATTCTTGGTAATAACCTCCATGTCAGATTAGCACTCTGAGGTCCCAGAGAGATCTACTTCAACACAGGAATTGTTACAGAAGAAAACGAAGAAGACAGGGTCTGATCCCATGGATCATATAGGCCATGGATGTGTTACTGAGACACTTCTCAACAGGGGTCGGGGGTGAGTGCTCTTACCAACAGTCAATGTGCATCCCTGGGCAACACCCTCAGCCTCCAGGACAGGAAGCTCTAGGATGGCAACTCAGCAACCTCCCCAAGCTCTGCCTCCCGCTTAGCAGCCAAATGAAGTCCCTCAATCTAAACCTCTACACCCCACCTTGCCTGTGTCCTCTTACCTTTCTCTTTTTCTGTTCTAGGTCCAGGTTTATTGCTTCTGTTGAAGATGAGGGGATACTGAATCATTTCTGTGGACAAAGCTTGTACTAGAGACATTCATTTGATCACATCCTTTGTCCAGATGGCCTCTTTAGTCCTCTTCTTTCTGCTGTTCAGGACACATCTTGGGTCACTCGTTCCCATATGCTGCTGTCACCAACTATCCCTAATTTAGTCCAAATCGAGCCCCCATCCTAACCTCAAGCCCTTCACTTGCTAAGAAGGGGAGAAAATATTCTCAATGACCCCTTCCAGCTGGACCTCAGAGCTCATTATCATGGGGCTCTGTTCCAGCCACTAAGTTTTCTCTACTAAATCACAGCCTTTTCCAATTCCAAGCCTTCACTCTGTCTATTCTATCTCACCAGCTAAAAACACCCCTCCACCTCCCCTTCATCTATCAAAATGCTATTTGTCCTCAACAGTACAGCTTAATCCCAGCCTCGATCACAAATCATTTCCCAGTCTCTCCATGCTCAGCCTACTGATACTGACTCTCCAGGAACTGCATCCAAAACATGCCACTTCCTATTAAGAAGCCAATGGCTCCTCGACGTAGCCTGGAAAACAAGGCTTCATTCTAGTGTGTAGCAGGTGTTGCCTTTCTCTTGAGCAGTTCGCTGTTATTTTTAACCAGGAGATAGAAAACATACAAAGTAGAGGACATTTGTATACATAACAGAAAGTTTAAATAGCCACTGCTGCAGAGCTGTCTCCAGCTTCTGTGTGATTCTTCAAAAGGAGACACCTGGCCAGGTTAAGAGAAAGGAACCAAGAAGATTATCAGGGCAATGATTGCTCCTGGCCTGCACTGACCAGAAACAGGCAAAAGTTATTGGGCACAGGGAGCTGTTAAAGGCTAGGGGGAATGAGCTGTGGTTCCTAAGCCCTCCTATGATGTATCACTTCTTTCCCATTCTGTTCCATAGGAACTTAAGCTCCCTTGGTTAGAAATAGCTACCCAGACAGTTAGTGTGGCCTTTTGGTCACTCTCTAATCCTCTGTCCTCCAGATCAGGTGGAAATGAGCAGGGAGAAGTAATCCTAAGTAGATCCTTGAGTCCCACACTCCCTTTGCCATATTCACACACAGAGGAATTTAAAAATTTGGCATATATTTGTAAGCCTGGCTACTTGGTAGCGAAGGCAAGAGGATCATAGTTCAAGACCAACCTGGGCAATTTAGCAAGACCTTATCTCTGAATATAAAAAGACATGTACAGCTCAGTGACAAGCAGCTTAGCAGCACAGGGCATAGCTAAGTTCAAACCTTACTGCAGCAAAAACGAAACAGAAATGAAGGATCATAAAGTGAAACAGTGCCACTGCTCAGTAAGTCAAAATCTCTAGGGATCCTCTCTTTTGGTTTTGTGATACTAGGTATTGAACCCAGGGCCAACACACTGAGTTACAGCCTCAGCCATTTTGCATACTTTTTACTTTGAGACAGGGCTCTCTAGGTTGTCATGAAGCATGAAGATGGGGCATGTCTGTTCTGTAATCACTATATTGGTACTGTCCATCATAGTGCATGGAGCATGGTAGATGTTCAGTAAGCATCAGGTGAATAAGTGATGGGTGAATCACTGATGCTGGGCTATTTGATAACCCTCCCATTGTCTGGTCTCGCAAAGCTCATCCTTTTAAGAGATCATCAAGATGGACATGCAGGTGTCCTTTCACCTGTTTGCTTCCACCTTACGTCTATCCAAGGAACTGGCACTCAGCAAGAAAATATTTTTTTCAGAATCTTGGAAAAGAATAAAAGAATGGCTGGCCTCCTCCTTATGAAACATGGGCAAACAGCAGGCAGCTCTTCACCATGCAACTAGGCAGGCTTCCACTTAAAGCTATGAACATCTGGACAGGTGTTATGCGGGCATACAGGAAGTATATGGCTGTTTGCTAAAAATCCACCCCACATTTCTTATAGATCAAAGACAATGGATGATGCCTTCTGCACACTCACCTTTGTCTCTGTCTGTCTGTCTGTCTCTCTCTCTCTCTCACGCATACACACACACACACACACACACACACACACACACAATAGCCTTTTACTTCTAAGGCATGAGGTTGTCTTCCTGAAATCAAGGAAACTTCAGTTTCAGATTCCCATGTTAAAGACCATCTGCCCCAGAGCTAAAAAGCAATGCCAATGAACACAAGGTCAAAAGGCCAGCCCTAGACCTGTGAGGGAGGGAGGCTGTCCCTTCTCTTGCTGATAACCAGAGATGGAGGCCAGTGCTGAGTCTTTCCAGCTCAAGGAATCACGTCCTTCCTTTTCTTCTGCCAATAAGATGAATTCAGTCCCAGGCTAAGCGCTCACGGTCCAAGTTCAACCCTGAAAATGTTCATATTACTCAGCTCACCACAACTTATGCCCAAGTTGAATCTAGGACTCCTGCAGCACCCTCTTGACAGACCCTCCTTTCCCAGAACACATCAGACAGACACAGAGCATGACAATGCTCAAAGGAAAGCAAATAAGTACTGTTTTTGGTGGGGAATCTCGTTTGTATTTGTTGTCTGGGCAATCAGGTGTCAACTGTGTTACATTTATCTGCAGGCTCCCAGTGCAGAATTTACCTCAGGGACATAAATACCTTTTTGGTACAATTGCCAGAAGAACTCCGGCCAGTGTCAGAAGCCTACACACATGAGTGTGTTTCTAAACTGCTGTGGTCACAGCCACTTCAAGCTCCATTCTCGTGTAGAGCCTCATCAACTGGTTCAGGATTTCTGGGGTTCCTACCTTCACTTTTCTCATATAAGGCACAGATGAGATAAATTGGGAGCAAATTCCACTCCTCTCTTACCAATAAAGACCGTAGTGGATAGGGTCACTAATTTGAACTTCAGAGTCTTCCTACACAGAACAGGTTTGAAAGCACTTGCCTCGTGGGTAGGTATGTGAGTGAAATGACACGTGGGAAACATATCTTACAGAATCCAGCTTGTAGTGAGAGTCCAGTAAGTGTTAATACCTCCTCTCTGTCTTCCCTACTATAGAAAATTGGCAGCTCACCTAAGGCGGGAAGGCCTTGCCCACGTACCCCTTGAGGCCTAGCACCTAGATCCTGAGGTGGCTGCCACGAGGTTATCATATTTCTTGTACACTTGGTTTTCAGTGCCCTCAAACAAACTCTGAAATAGTAGAAATTGAGATGAGCAAGAGCAGCATCTGATATGCCAGTTGACTTAACAATTAGCCGAGGTGCGCTGAAAGCTATTCGCTCTCCACAGAACCAGATGTAGCATATTTACTCACCAAATCCCTCTTTAGCAAGAAAGGATTCAGAAACTCTGCTGATCTCAGGCAGCTTAATGCTTAACATAAGCTCCTGGTCTGGTTCCAGGCAGTGCATATGGTAATGTAGCCTGAGCCCTGCTAAAGCGGTATCTGAAATCCAGCCTGGACTACATGTACTAAAGCAAGACCCCTCCATGCAGATTTTGTCTGCATAAATGCATCGTATGGACCAGTGACAACCTTGCTCATTAACACAACCCTGACGTCTTCATGAGAGCTGTCTCCCGTTGCACCCTCCCGTGCTCCAGGGTTTCTGGGGGCCTCAATGTATTGGCTTGAGATTAATTGTTTTTAATTAGAAACTTAAGCTTTGCAAAACTTACGCTTTCCTGCTGCTCTCCCCTACCTTAGAACCTTCACACACACACAGTTCCTTTGGCCTAAAATAAATGCTTCTGAGAGCTGAATCCATATCACCTTCCAAATAGTCACTTGAACGGAAATTCCTGGGGGACTTCACGGGCCGTATGACCAGACACGTTATTAAAATGGGTCTTGCTCTCACCACACAATTCTCTACAATCCATTGATTGTGGTAAATACTGAATAATAAAAATAATTTAGAATCATAATTATTACTTGTTAACTTTTCTTCATCTGCTCTAAGTTCTGAGGAAAGTGACTATGTTTTTTCACCAATTAACATTATTTTTGCCACAATCTTCCTGTTTCTGTTTGAAGAAACAAAGTGAGAGATACATACATTCACAAACATACATACATACATGCATACATACATACATACACAGATCATTCTCCTGCAGAACTCTGCTGTTCAGGCAGTTGTTTAAGGTCTGTTTCACCTCTATGGCTTGGAAAGGAGGACCAGCGTCTAAACAAAATGCTTCCAGTTTTGAAGCAAAGCAACAAACTGGCTCAGGAAAGACCTGGTCTTCTCCTGTTTCCCTTCAGCATCTGCCCCTGAGCTTTATCAGGTGAGCAAGGATTAGAGTTACATGTGCATTGATCAAAAGCTTTCCTGTGCTGCATGAAAAGCCATGCTCTGCAGAAGTCTCTATCTCCCCCTGCAGGACCTCTCTTCACAGAGCCAGGCCGAATCCCTGACAGGAGAGCCTAGGTGGAGCAAACCTCAGTTGTCCACTGCCCTCATGCCTTGTCTGCATGACATCGTTGAGCCAACGGATGGGAAGGAATTTAGTTGCCTACAGTTCTGCTCCTGGTACAGGGCTCTGCTCTCCACACATGGTTTCCCCTAGGGCAGGTGACCAGACCCTGATGCTGGAACAAATGAAGACTTCTGAGGCAGCAGAGCGCCTGCCTCCCCTCCCCTCTCCCAGGCAGCTGCCACATTCCCACTCATCTTCTCTGGAGGTGACGAGCTGTCTGGCTTAGCCATCCTCCCACTCCATAATATAAATCGCAGGAGGTCTCCTGCTGGAGAAAAACAATTAACACAAAATACCAGGATTACTGTCTGCCACATTTATAAATCTCTCCAGCTCACATTTGTCTCTCCCAACGATTTATGCCTCACAGTGTCAAGCTGTTCAAATGCTCCATCTTTTCCCCAACCAGTCTGACTCAGAGCTCTTGGCACAGCCTAGGACAATTGCTTAAAATATTCCAAAACTATCAGTAGCAACCCCCGTTAGAAGAAATTATGCTGTGAGAGGGCTGGCATAGAGCATACCTGTTTCCCTGCCCCACCATCAAGGAAGCCATGACTTCTTTCCAGAGAAAAGGAAACACAAGTTCAAAACTTTTTTTAATGATATGTAGTATGTAGTTGGCACATTTCTTCGGAGAGTTCAGACATAATTAACTGCCCACAGTCCAAGCCATAGAGATAAGAAGCTATTGTCACAAGGATGTGTGATCCACTGGGTCATCACTAGAAAAACATTTGGCAAAGTCTGAAGATATCGCTGTCACAACTATGGGTTGGGCAGGACTTCTAATGGCAGTTAGAGCACAGAGGCAAAGGATGTGGCCAAACATTCAGCAACACCTGTAATGCGTAGGCCTCCTTCATTACATGCATGTTATACATGATGTTTACATTCCTTGGGCAGTGTTGGCATGTGTCATGAGGTAGCCTAATTCCCTTTTGCATCCGCACTCCTCCTCCTCCCTTCCTTTCTCTATCCTTGATCCCTTTTTCCTGTGAGAAAGGTCTTTCTCTGTTTTCTATGTTTCTTTTGATTTCTATTCATACTTTGAGGTTCTCATATAAGAGAAACTATGTGACATTCAAGCTTGAGGGTCTGATTTATTTCACTTAACACTGCGGCCTCAAGGTTGCAGGGTTTATTTTCCTGCAAATGACTCAAGTTATCTTTCTTTATGGCAGAGTATCCAGTGTTGTGGATTGAGAATTTGTGGTCAGCTTGTAAAACCCAGCTGAACTGAACTACAAGTGCAGGGTTGTGGAGGGGGCACATGAGAGTTGTTGTCAAAAGGATAAGAAGCAGAACTGGAGAAGAGAAGCTGTTGGAAGCTGTAGGGAGCTGTTGGTTTTCCTGAGGGAGCTTGTCATGCTGGCTTTCCTGATAAACTCAGCTGTTCTCATTACTGAAAGAGCTTGGGACCTTACTGTTGCAGAGGATGGCCATGGTGGAGCTGTGGTCCTTATTCTGAATATTGCTTCCTAGCTCCAGAGGGGAAGATAATGCATTGCTCAGTCTCCTGGGGAGGATGCGCTGCACAGCCTTTGCCGTTTTGGCTTTCCTGTTTGGAGCTCCGCTGTTCTCATCACTGGAGGAGCTCAGAACCACGCTGTCACTGAAGATGGTTACTTTTGGGGGGAGGTCAAGTTCTTACTTTGAGTGTTGCTTCCTGGCTCCAGTTCACATCCCTTAGCCTACTAGCACAGATCCTTCATCCCACTGGCAAGAAAGGCCAAGTGAGGCTTTCTAGCCTCCACCTTTGGGCCTTCCCAGAGCAGCTCCATGAAACAGGCCTGCATGAAAAGCTGTTGTAGTCTCTTGGCCTCCAGTTGGACTCATGAGGGGCATTGTTATGAGCGTTAGGTCTTCAGCTGGACTCATGCAGAGCATTAATTTGGGGCTCAGGCCCTCAGCTAGATTCTTTGATCTTCAGTGTGTGGACATATTTCTTGCACTCATTTTGTATATGATTCTTTGGGAGATTATTATAAAATAATCTTATAATTAAGCATCCTGTATTATATTATTTCCCCTTGCAGAACCCCAAACTATTCCATTGTGTGTGAACATCACATTTTCCTTATCCATTCATCTGCTGATGGACATGTATGCCATTTCCAAGATTTAATTCAGTAAAGAAGTATCTGGATAAAATTTACATAGTGTTGAGAAAAACTACAAACAGGTCAATAGAAATTGTCTCCTCTCACATTGCTTCATCTGCCTTGGAGCACTGCCTTAAAGCATGATGGCACTGGGAAGGCAGCCAAGGAGAGGAAGAGGCCAAGGGAGATGGACCTCATGTCCTGGCCCTTCACGCCTCTCCACAAAGCAGAAAGAAGGCTTGTAAGAACCACATCCTCCCACTTAGGTATTCATCACCTCAAGATTCAGTTTCCTGCTCTGTAAAATGTGCCCATAAACCATGGCCGCTCCACCTGCCTCAGAATGTGACAGCTGCTCTCCGTGTGAGGTGGGAAAGCTCACTGGGGCTGCAGAGACTAAAACTGGTGTTACGGTTTGTGTCTAGCTGTCCCCCCAAATCCTCATGCAGTCATGGGGCAGACTTCTACAGTCTGTGGTTAACTCATGATCTGCTGGGATTATGGGTGTGAATACTACACCCAGCCTGGGGTGTGTGGCCTGAATGCACCTTAAGGGAGACAGACCTGCTCTCTGTTGCCACTGTTTCAGTTACTCCTCCCTTTTGCTCTTGCTGCTTTGCTGCCTTCCACAGCCATGAGCTGCTGCCCTCTGCCATGTGCCCGTCTGCCTTGGAGGCAGCTGCATATGGACTGAATCCTCTAGTAACTGTGAGTTAAATAAACCTTTCTTTCCTTCATTTTGAGTGTTGTGTATTTGTCACAGCAGTGATAGAGGAATAACTGAGACAAAATTTGGCACCAGAGAAGTGGGGATGTTGCTGTGAATACCTGATCATGTGCATTATGAGCTTTGGAGAATGGCCTATGGGAAGAGCTAGAAAAGATTTGGAGATGTCACCTACAAGAGTAGTGCTATACCAGCTTTGGCTGTTCTGTATGGGAGATCCTGGTCAGAGCTCAGAAGACCAGAAGGCTGAAAGAAATCATGCCTGTGAAGACCTGGCTGGGTGTGATTATGCTGGCAAGAAGGACTGATTGGTTGTTGGACTCCAGATGATATGTGTTTTGGCTTGGCATGAAGTTTGTCTGCATTTTGCTTGTGTCCTGAGACTGGGATTAACTACGATGAATTGATTAATCTGGCAAAAGAAATTTCAAAGCAGCCAAATATTGAAGCAGAGGCATGGCTATTGTTGGAGGCTTTTAGTCAGATTTATGTTGAGAACCAAGAGCAAACAGCCCAGAAGGATGATTTACAATGTTGTGAGTTTGGCCAGAAAAGAAGCTCCAATAAAGTTGTGGACTCAAAGGTAGAGCTGAGAAGATTTCCATTGCCGAGAAGGAACAAGAGAATGGAAAGGATGGCCTGAGGATATGACTGGAGGTGGCAGGTCTCCACCCTGTGCAGCCTCAGAACTGCAAGGTGAGAGACTTCGCCTTGAGGGGAAAGCTGCAGAGCCCCATGCTCCAGCCTGGCTGAAGCAGCCATGCCAGGTTCCATAATGGTGTTGGCATAGAGAGTTTGTTCCCTGGAATCATGGTCAGAGCACTCGTGATTCAGGCACTTGACTCTTACAGCCAAAGAAAGCAGGAAGCCTGGCCACTGATCCAGCTGGCAGCAGACCTTGGTATCATCCACGTGGCATTGGTTTTAGGTACTTTCAGAATGCAGGTTAAAAAAGTTTCCACATAGGTTTTAGAAGAAGGCATGGGAGACCAGGCAGTGTGCTCTTGGGAGGGCAGCATGTAAAGCTGTGAGGGAGAAGTCTATTCAGTGAAAACCCCAGAAGTTTGGAAAGTTCAGGAACATGGATCACCTAAGGGAAATGGCAAAGAATGAGCAAAGGCAGCCTAAGAGAGAAAATATGGGAGCCAAAACCACCAGAAGTGCCACAGGTTTGGAGCCACATGGAGCTCGCAGTTGCAACAGGTTGCTTCAGATGTTCCATATGGAACCATAGGACTTAATATTTGCCCTTATAGATTTTGGACTTGCTTTGGTCCCAATGTTTTGTTCTCCCCTGCTGTGTGTACCATTTGGAATGGTAATGATTTTCTTGTGCCACTGAATGTTGGAAGTGCTTAACTTTTCATTTATATAAGGGCTCATAGCAAAGAATTGGCTTGGATCTTGGAGGAGATGGGACGTGGCTTTTCAGCAATAGTGAAATGATTAGGACTTTGTCAACTTTTAGAAAGGACTAAAATGCCTTTTTCACAAAGGGATGTGCATGAGAATTTGGGGGACCAGAGGCAGAATGTTATTGTGTCTAGTTGTCCCCCCAAAGCCTCATGCAGCCATTAGGGTAGCTTCTAGAGTTTGTGATTAACTCATGATCCACTGGGATTACAGGTATGAGTGCTTCTGGGATTATGGGTATGAGTACTTCACCCAGCCTGGGGCAGATAGTCTGGATGCAACTTAAGAGTAAGACAGACTTGCTGTCTTGTAACCATTGTTTCAGTTACTCCTCCCTTCTGCTGTTGCTGTTTTTCTGCCTTACAGTGCCATGAATTGCTGCCCTCTGCCACGAGCCAGTCTGTCTTGGAGCCAGCTGAGTATCTGTGAGCTAAATAAACCTTTCTTTCCTTCATTTTGAGTTTTGGGTAATTGTCCCAGTAGTGACAGAGGAGTAACTGAGACAAGTACTAAGATGCATTTGAGGATGATGAACTGAAAAGAACTCCTGTCCCAGCAACTGGCCTGAGAATTTCTGCTAAAGAGAAAGTTCTGTCTTGCCTCATGCCCCTCTTAGTCCTTTGGGGGAAGAATTTTGTGATGACAGTTAAATCTGAGAATCCCCAGGAGTGCCCAGAAGCATTATTAAATTTCTCCGCAGATGATAAAGACAGATATGTGTTGCCCCTCACAACGGAGACCCAGAGAGACTAGCTTAGTGAAACATCCCGTGTAGTGAGGTTCTTGAATGGTGGCTTAAGAAAAGGATGTCAGCTTTCCTACTTGGCCTTCTTCAGGGTGATGTGATTAAGCGCTAACCCCTCCCCAGATTTTGATCCTTGTGAGTGTTCTGGGAGTATGTATGTGTGTGCACACAGTGTTGATGTGCATAAGCCAAAGAAGTTCCCAAGTTTCACATCAAATCAGTAACAGGGAAAAGGTAAGAGTTATGGACATAGGAACCCAAAATCATGCACATTCAGATTGTCCCCTACACATACAAACAAGGGTGGGGATTGGAGATAGATGCACAGCAGTCTTGAGAAAATCCATAAGCATTTAAGAAAGAAAATGCATGAGTCAACAAAATTGTTAAGGGAGAGGAAAGAATACCACCCAATTCTGTGTCTACTGCTGGTGTCAGATAGGGGGTTTTACCCATTGTGGTGGCCCGCCTTCCCAGCCTAGTCCTCAGCACACACTTCTAGTGTGCCAGCTCCATTATTAGAAGCTGCCAAGTCCAGCTACAAAACTTCCAAAGCTCATCTAACTAAAAGTGCCCCGTGGCTCACTGCCAGTCCAGACAGCCTTTCTCTTTTAGAGGAAGGATGAAGATATTTTTGAGCTGAAGCCTCCTTTCTTTCCCCATCACCTTGGGCGGATTTGCTACCCACAATTTTGACTACAGGGCCATTACTGGTGTTAACTGGATAGCAGCCAAGATGGCTTTCATAAAAAAAAATTAAAGGATAAACATTCATTAGTTTGGTTCTTCATTAAGTGAAGCACATGTGAAGGGAATAATTAGTGAAGTTAATTGTGGTTTCACAGAGAACCAAGGGGAATCCAGTGAAATGCCCTGACATTCACCCAGAGCATTATGTTCATTGCTCCTACAACTAATTGCAATTAGCAAGCAAGGGAATATACATATGGTCTCTGTGTGTAATTAATCACATGTCATTATCACAGTAGACACAGGCTGCTGAATGACAGCAGACACCAGCTTCCTCAGTGCCTGTGCATGGCAGAGCCTGCTGGCTCCTGCTTGCAGTCACCTTCAGTATCCGTGAGGCATTGGTGCCAGGATCCCCCCAACATTAAAATCTTCAGGCCTTTATAAAATAACATAGCTTCTTCGTATAGCCTACCATATCTCCTGTGCACGTTACATCATCTCCAATCACATATGTCATATAGTCTACATGCTATACAAATACTTGTGCAGCATTGCTTGCAAATGTTTTCTATTTTTTTATTTTTATTTATTCATTTTTTTGGTACCAGGGATTGAACTCAGGACCCTGTGCTTGCCAGGCAAGCACTTATTCTACAGAGCTATCTCCCCAGCCCTTATTTTTATTTTTTAAAGAAAATTTAAAAAATTAGAAACAATTCAGAACTTCACTAAACAAGATGATAGGGATTCAACAGTGGTTGTTATGTTGCATATTGTCCTCTTCAAGTTAGTTGTTCACATTACCTGATATAAGCACATGAAATTGGTCAAAAAATTAAAAAGAAAAAATTAAGCATTAACTGTTCCTTTGAATAGGGTAATAGAAATTAGCAGTAGTTATCCAAGGTATTATGTGTGTGCGTGTGTGTGCGTGTGCATGTGTGTGTGTGTCCCTTCCTTCTTTTTTTCCCCCTCTTTTCCCCTCATCCTAGTTGTTTCTTCCCTTTGAGCTCTTTCCATTTCGCAGGGTGGAAAGCCCTGGTGAACTTGAGGAGCTTTGAAAATATCAAAACAAAGAAGCAAAAGGCAATCTCTGACCTTCAGCCCACCCAGAACAAGTCCTGAAAACAAGGATATAAAGGAACATGGAAGTCACACACCTGAAATATCTGAAATGATCCCAATTGAATAAAGAAACATCAGGCTATAGAGGAGCTCAAGTCAGAATTAATCTCTCAGGTAAAAAAAATAAAATAAAAAATAAAAATGACAACAATCAAGAAAGAATTACTCAGCACCTCTAAAGAAGACATAGATTGAAAAATAGAGGAGCATTTAAAAATGATGGAAAGAGGAAAGAATTAGAATGCATGAAACAGATTCAAATAGCCAGGAAATTAAAAGTTTCAGTGAAAGCTGGAAAAACTGCCTGAACAAACCGGAAGATAGACTTTCAGACCTTAAATATGTATTTTTGTTGTCATTGTTGACAATGGATGTAGACTACAGACATATGGAGAATTGTCTCCTACCTTCCTTGTACCCATGTTGTGTGCCTTGTGCACTTAGTTATTTTTTACTCATTGCTGGGACAAATACCTGACACTCAAAATGAAGGAAGGAAAGGTTTAATTAGCTCACAGTTACTGGAGGGTTCAGTACCTATTCCACTGGCTCCAAGGCAAATGACAACAGTTCAGAAAATGACATGCATCAAAAGACAACAAAGAGCAGAGGAGAAGAAGTAGCTGTGACATCCATCCAGCCTCTTTCTTCCTTCTACACTGACTGCAAAGGCTGACTCTCCACGGCAAAGATCAGAGCTCCTCCAAAGCGGTGTGGCTGTGTAGCTCAACCTCCTTTGAAGACTGGGACTTCTCCACGGAAGTGGGGCAGGAAAGCATGAAACCCAGCAGGGAAGCAGGAGGTCTTCCTCAGTTCCTGGGCCCTGTCCACCTGCAGGGCTGGGCCCCTGTGCTGAGAACTGCACCAGCTGATTCAGCCAAGTTGACACAACTAACACATGCACATGTTCATTTCTATTAATCTGAAGTAGTGTTTTTGAGTCATGTCCCCACTAGAACAGATATCTAGAATCTTTCTGCCATAAAATAACCACTCAGCAACAATCTATAAATGAGAACATAAATGGTGCATGGGTGGGAAGGCTTTCCTCCTGTTCCTATAGATTACATGGCCTTTTTGTCTCTTGAAAGCCACAGAAATGCTAACTCTGAAATGAGGTATCGATAGGGAGACTTTTGTCTGAGAGGGTCAGGATGATGCCACATATCTAAAGGAGGTAGCTCCTGGACTACCTGTATTAGATGAAGAGAATAACCTCTGAAGAGTGTCTCCCTCCTTTCTGGGCACTGCCTTGTCAAGAAAGACTTTCAACAATCCCTGGCCAGCTTTTCTGTTGCTGTCATTGTTGCCCTAAGCTGTATCTCCAACATTTCCTCTACCACCACCAGGAGAAATGCATTCCACTCTCATGTAAATTATAGGATTTTTTTCCTTCTTCATTGATTTTGTAAATTTTAGGCTAGCATAGGCGATTAGAGCTTGGGAGAAGACTGGTTCTTCATCCTTTTCTACGTTAGAAACTTGAGAATTTTTAATTTTGGAGTACATAAAATTTTAGCTCTAGGAATATTCCAGAGTTGAGTTTGGACCCAAAATTTGTCTGACTCCTTCATCTTGAGGAATCTCCCATGTCCAACAAGTTATCTAAAGTTTCTGCTAGTTAAATGACATTGAACCCATGTCTTCTCAAGCCAAGGGAGATTAAAGGATGGAAACCTATAGCAAGGAATTTTCTCTTCAGTAAGTGGCATAGCAGATACATTTATAATTCCTCAGATTCCAGTAAGGGAAACCTGGGAATCTTAAACTGCAAGTGAGACCAGAGTGTGACATCTCTGTCAGGGCATTTTATTTCATGAACAAGAAGAGTCAATTGCAAAGAGGGACTCTTAATAATATGAGAGAGCTACTTTTAGAGCTAGAAGAGATTTAATTTTAAAAAAGCTTTGTCTTCATTTTAGTTAAGTAGGGATACCTGCCAGAGGGTATTATAACTGTCTTCCACTACTCTATCAGGAGCTCTTTGAAGCAAGAACTCATATGGCACTTAGCGCATGACACAAGCTAGGTAAATGAGACATGAATGACTAAATATCTTCATGAGTTAATAAATTAATTCCGTATCACATAGGTGCAACTTTGGCTTGGACAAAGTCTTATTTGAAGGACACATTTCTTTCTTTGTTTTTATTTGGAATCAATCTCAGGACCTTCCCCTTGCCAGGCAGGCCATTGTGCCACTGAGTTGAATCCCTGGTGAAAGGTGTATTTTTAGGTAGTCTTTTCCTTATTATATGTCATCTTCCATTGAATACATAAGATTCTGAGTCTAATACCCTGGAAGTTCCATAAAGATCCACTTGCTGCCTATGGTCCCAGTGTTTGGGAGGGTAAAAGCTATGAGTCCAATCTGTGCAGTGAAGCCCCGTAGATCCTGTACTAAATATATAATAAAGATCCACTTGTTCTGAAGGCTTCTGAACTGCAGCCACTTGCAGGGTTCTGACTCCTGCTGTCATTAAGGCCTCACTCTCTCCTTACCTCTATTCATGCTGATTCTTACCTAGAAAAACCAATGGCAAAATTGCAGTACTTGGGAATGCTACAACTATTAAGATCAAAAGAAAATGAAATCAAATTAAAACTCCATCAAACACAAGGGAAGAAGGAAAAAGGACATCCAGGTGCACACTGAGTACCCCAAATATTATACCATGCCCAAAGAGGTAGTTATTATCTCCAATTTACAGATGGAACAAATGTAGGTCATAGAGGTCTGCATTATTTTTCAGGAGATCACCAATAAGAGATAAAGCAGAGTTCAGAACCATGCCAATCCAACTGAACCAGTATAATTCCCATTAAACAAAACCACTGAAGGCCATAAAAACTAGAAGTCATTTCTTACTTAACTTACATAATTTGCTGAGGTTCCAACTCATCCTTTTTGTGGCTTGCCATTTTTTTTAAAACTGAAGAAAATTATGACCATGCAAAAATGGCTCAAGCAGAGCATAATTAGATACCTTAGCTTCAGTGTCTAATCAGGGAAGTTTAGAGATAGCCTCATAAACTTCTTTCATCTGTCAACAGAGCCTCTACACCAGTGGAGTTAGGATCGCATCACAATTTACTGCACAAGCAAAGGTGTTTGGTAGTGACTGACTCAAGAGCAATAACGGCCAGTTTCCCAGCTGGAGAGATACCCTGTAGGGAGCAGATGATCTGAGTATTTCAAAGGGAAGCTAGGCATGCAAACTAACAAATCCTCTTCTTAGTCAGGACACAATTGACATTTTAGAAATGCCCACTCCATACAACAGAGAACAAAAAGATATCAAACAAAATCTTTTCTCACTGGGTAATCAACAATAACTCCTAAGACTGAAACCTGTATACTATCCTCAAGTGCAGGTCCAGTGGTACTAAGAAAAAAAGAAGGAAAGAGCATGTAGGGTTCACTGTAGTGGGTATAGGGCTTAGGGCTGATGAGCTAAAGCCCTACTAAAGTATCAAGAGTCTTCTGCCAACCAAGCATAGATGGAAAGCACTTAACACATATGCTCCCTTGCTCCCCTCAATAGAGCCTGTAGACCCTGTACTCAGTTGCAAACCCTCAGCCACTAGCGATCTAAGCTGACTAATGATAATTAATAATAATAATAATAATAATAATAATACCTGAGTGTTACTCTTTACCTAAATCAATGCCGAGGGAGCCAGGGAGGTGACTTAGTGGAATAAGCACTTCCCTGGCAAGCACAAGGGCCTGAGTTCAATCCCTGGTTTCATCAAAAAAACAAACAAAAAAACTAAATCAATGCCTAGAAAGAACATTTGATAAAGAGAAACAAGAATCAGCTTAGCGATAGAAGAACCACAGACAGCATAAATGAAGGAAAAGCTATCCTCAACACAGGCCAATAGTTGCAAATTGGTAATTTCTATACTTTGCAGCCTCTAAGCCAAGTCCAAAGAGACAGTCACAGGATTTTGCTCCTGTGGTAGATCGCCAACTGGTGGTCAATTTGTCAAACCCAGCTGAACTGAGCTAGCATGGTGCTGGGTATGGGAAACCCACCTGAGGATGATTGCCAGCAACATAAGACGGAACAAAAAAAGCTGTTTGAAGAGCCTCTTAGGGAGCTGTGGTCCTTGTGGGCTATTCTGCTGGAGAACATTGTCATGCAGGTTTTCCTGGTGAACTTGGCTGCTCTCACGCAAGGAAAAGATAAAAATCTCATTATCACTGAGGTTGGCTACAGTTTGGGGAACTCTGGTCCTCACCTTGAGCATCACTTACTGGCTGTAGAGGGGAAGATGGTGCCCTGCTTAATCTCCTAGAAAAGGTGATCATGCTGGCTTTCCTGATGGGAAATCAGCTTGAGCTTGCCTTATCATCAGAGGCACTCACTGTTGCTGAGGGTGGTTGTGGTACTTTTGGGGAGCTCTGGTTCGTACTTTGAGCTTTGTTTTCTGGCTCCAGTGCAGATGCCTCAGCCTGCTAGCTCAAATCCTTCATCCTGCTGACAACAGACTTTCTAGCTGCCACCACAGACCTTTGGGCCTTAGTAGCACAGATCTGTGAAACAAACTTGCATGAAACCTTGACATGGGCTCTAGGCCTGAAGTTGGACTTGAGGAAGGCACTGTTATGAGTTCTAGGTTTTCAGATGGACTCGTGCAGGATATGAGGATCCAGGATCTCAGCTGGGTTCTTTGATCTATAGTATATGGACAGATTTCCTGCACTTGTTATATTCTTTGGGTGATAAAATGTGTCCTGTATTGTATTGTTCCCCTTTAAAAACTTCAATCTATGATAGCTCCCAACTTTTCTGAAAAATGTATAACACCAGGAGTACATCTAAAGCACTTGAAACATTATGGTGAGAAACCAGAGAAAGCTATCAAAGTACAGCGACAAGTTGTTTCTGACTCACCTGAGGTAACTGAAGGTGACTTTTGTGCCTTTTCCTTGATCAAACAACTGTCCTTTGTCCTTATATTTTTGTTATGTTTACTCCACTCACAAAACTTTTATTTTTTTAAATGCTTAGCTCATTCCCATCATTTTGCTCTATTGTCTAGAAATCAAGACATTTTGTAAAGTACTAAACTTATTAGCATTTTTTAATTAACATTAATGTCTTCGAAAATGAATAGGCAAATTTGGGATGATTTCCAACAGTCTAATCTTGTACTTAAAGTATAGTACAGACAACTGTGGCATTAAAGTATCACTAGGGACTTCTCAGAAACATAGAATTTTAAGTCCCAACTTGAGGCCAACTAAGTCAACATTTTACAGGATCTAGTAATTCTAATGCACATTAAAATTTGAGAAGCTAGAACACAAAAAAGAATTTTATCCCGAAAGTCTAATTCTCTGTCCAGGCTTGTTGACTCACATAGCACAGAATGGTAGCTGGTTTAACTTCTTGTCCATGCCATAGAAGATTAAAACATACAAGTGTGAAAGAAAAGATACAAATAATCTAAAAAGAATTTCCTATGGTCCAGCAGCCCCACCTGTAGGCACATACCAAAAAGGAGTATCTGTATCTTGAAGAGATAGGTACATCCCCATGCTCACTGAATTCTCATTTACTATAGCTGAATGTAACTACAATCTGAGGGTTCATTGACGGGTGAGCATATAATCAGAGTGTGATCTCTCTCTCTCTCTCTCTCTCTCTCTCTCTCTCTCTCTCTCTCTCTCTCTCTGTCTTTCTCTCTCTCTCTTACACACACACACACACACACACACACACACAATTATTGAACTACAAAGAACATCCTATCTGTAATGACCCCAGAGGACATTATGCTAGATTAAGTCAGACACAGAAAGAAAAGTACTATACAAGCTTACTCATCTGTGAAATCTAAAATAGTCAAGCTCTTAGAAACAGAAAGTTTAAAGGGAGGTTTCCTGGAGTTGGACAAAAGGGAAATGAAGGAGATGTTGATCAAAGGGTGAAAGCTTTTGATTATCAGATGAACAGGTTCTGGATACCTAATGTACACATGGGTTCATTAAATGTGTTCATTTTGTGATGTATTATAAAGATAATGTTTCACAGCTTGCATATTCAAAATTAGCAGTACAATCGGTAATTAAAAACCATAATGATTAAATTTAAAAATTTATTTCACTAAAAAACATAGTGCCATAATTTCCCTTAAAATGCTTCCAACTCAGTTTAAAGCTACTTGTTCAGTCATCCTTGCCACTCTCTGAAGAAATCCCGGAAGTCCGCTTTCCTGGGTGTGTGATCAAGCCAAGCCAGGCAAAAGTAGTGTCTTAGCAAGACCCTGACTCAAAATAAAAAATACAAAATTGGTTGGGGATGTCGCTCAGTAGGAAACTCCTGGGTTCAATCCCCAGTAGTCAAAAAATAATATGAAAAGACAAGGCACTTCCAGAAAAATGGCAAAATAATAAACAACTCAGCCTCTCCAAGATTTGAAATTGAAACACTGTAAAATGACAACTCGAGGAAGAAAACAAAGACAGGAGTGGATTCCAGGAGCCAGGGGCTCTGACAGAAAAAGAAAATCATCAGAACCCCCAGGGATGTTAGAGAGACAGAACACAACATGGACAAGGGGAGGGTTGATCTGCATTTTCTCCCAGCTCTGGGCTTGCAGCTCAAGAGAAAGGAAGACAAGATCTACAAAGATGGTGTAAAAATGAGGGACTGTGGAGGGCTTCTGGGAGAAATGCCAAGGTGTAGATGCTGTGCACTACAACAGCTGGCAAAGCTCCATGTCCTCTGGAGAGGGCGTTTGGCCAGGGAGGGGCTGCTTATGTGAACCCGGGACTCAGAGCAGCCTTGGGACAACTTCCACTCAGAGCTCCCACTCTTTCGTTCTCATAGTTCCTGAGTAACACACAGACACAGTTAGGGAGCCATGGTCAGGCCGGGCCTCACCCCCAAACCCAAGGCCAAAGGCCAAGCCCAACCTGAATTGCTGTGCATTTGAAATTTTGCATGCCTATACCTTGTCCTCTGAGCAAAGACATATATAACCGTTGTTGTCCTCTCCTCTTCTGAAACTCTGTGCTACTTATTTTCTTCTTTAAAAATTTTAAGTTTTTTACTGAATTCATCTTTTAAAAAGAAAATAAAAGTTGCAAAACAGGGATCTCCCTCTAATCCTTCTTCCCGCTGGTACTTGTGCCAAGTATGGCCCTAGGGTCAGACCGCCTTCTCTGCCACTGTGACCTGGGACAGGTCTTAGCTTGAACACTGCCCCAGTATTGTAGATCCCAGAAGAAAGCCACACATTCACAGTGACAGAGAAATTGGCTTTGTTTTTTTTTAATTTTGATTGTTTTGTTTGCTATGTTTCTGTTTTTATGTGAGTGTATGCATTGTTCTTAGGGTTTTGTGGGGTTTTTCCCCTTTTCCTTTTCCTCTTTGATTTTCATCAGCTTATTGAGGCTTGAGGGATTTTCCTTTGTCCATCCTGGCACCTCTCCACTGCTTATTACTTTATTTTTTTATTCTCACATCCCTTTTAATTTTTCTCCCCATAGTTGATTTAGATTTTTCTCTTTTACTCTTTATGTAATTTTTTCTTTTCCCCTACTTTTTACCAATAATTTCTTATCAGCTTTTTCTTACTTTTAACTAGTTTATAAACATCCTTCTACAACCCCGAAAGAACTCTAATACTACTGCTTTTCCTCCCTCTCATATCAGAAAGTTTAAGGTTCAAAGATTTCCTCTTGAATTTCCTACTCCCAAGTCTTCTATATTTAATAGTACAATCATAAAGCTTTGTTAACCTTTTGACAGTCAACTCAGTAAAATTACTGTTGAACTCTTTTCAACCATTAGCAGGCATAGCTCTTGCATTTACCACATCATTTTTTAAATAATTTTATTGAGAAATAAATAGCAATGAGACAGTTTCAAAACAGATTAGGACAGTTTCAATAATTAATACATTCCATATTGTTGTCTTAGTGGTTATTCACTATAGAAGATGCAGACATGATATCCTGTCCGCAAACACTATCAGAACAAATCTTTCTATTCACCGAATTAAGAGAAAGTGGCCATATATCTATCTGAACTATTTTGAATATATAGATACAAAATAGTCATTCATTTCTATCCCCTTTTTTTGTTTAGTTTTGTCAGAGAAGGGCATTCCATTCTCATTTAAATATTGTAGGTACGTGAATTCAGCAAAATATTCCAATATAGTCTAATACTCTATATTAGTAGTGGATTTTCCATAGAACTGGCGATGTTAGAAGTTGTTGACTTCAGCCTTTTACAGCTCAGCATATTAATTTGGCTTTACTTTTTAAACTTTGTTTTTATACTTTTCTGCTGGATGATTAAGACCAAGATGAAGAAAGACTTACATAAAAAGAAATGTAACTTTTATATCTGATAAGGTGAGTCAAATCCCCTCAGAATTTATTCTGAAACCCTGTACTGAAGTTTGTAGATCCTTTGTCAGTGTCAGCCATGTGGATGAGTCACAACCATTGCTTGACCAATTTTGTCCCTGTGAAAGCCTGAAAGAATGTTTTCTTTCCATGTGACTTTCCTTAGGCACACTGTACATCATGAATTACTTTCCTCTGTGGCCCCATAATCTTCTTGATCAGAAAATTTGGAACACAACTGAGTTACATGATGTTACAGTACAGATTCGCATATGTCCTGAGTCTTCACTGACCTTGAGAGGCTAGCATCAAAATGTTCACTGTTCTTGAAGCCCTTCTTTTTCTCTAATTTTTGGTCTGCAAACTTAGGTTGTTAACCCTCCAGAAACTTACTATTATTACCCTACAAGATAGGCAGTTAAGCTGAACCTCACTATCTGTCTGAATATCAAACATCTTAGACATAACATAGAGCAGGCATTTTCCACCAAGTATTAATACATTAAATATAAAGTTTCTACAGAATATGAAGGAAAAAATTTAAAAAATAAAAAATATCATTTACCACATCTTGATTATATCAGGCTATCTGAACATTTATACTTTAATCATGTGGCTTTTCTCTAAAATTAGAGGTGGTATGCTAATTGATTCTTTCTTTAATATTTATTTTTAAATAGTAAAATAATCATTAGAAATGATCTACAATTTTTCTAACTGCACTAAATTCAGGATGGGTCAAAGATTAAGTATTAAAATAGAAACACTAAATCTATTCAAAGAGAAAGTAGGTAGAAACTTGTAATTGTTTCTCATGATATGTTATTATTCAATATATCTGGGTGATACTACAGTTAATATCAAGCTATTTTGCTTGACATTAACATGGACACAAAGTCATGGCTCTTTCTTTGTAAATCGAGACTTGCATTACCTCTGTGACATTAACAATGCTACAGGACATTTCAGACAACTTGGTTGTCGGGTTAATTATACTCCATCCTCCCTCCCAAATAAACAAACATGGTTAGATTTTGGGTCTTGGGAAAAGAGTTTAGTCAAGCACATCCAAAGTACATCAATGAAAAGAAACTGAGATCTCTGTCCTAGCAACAGTCTTTATACTGTAAGCATCCATAAACCTCAGCACAAAACAACATAAACATGCAAAGACAAAGCAGCAAAGTGTCTCCAAAACCCCTAACTTTTCTGAAGCCAATCCAGGGGGCAAAATAACATGAGCTATATGCCCAAATTACTTGAAGGGATAACAGTGAGGCCAGAAAACAGACCAAAGAAGTATTCAGCTGGATCAGGGAACATAGCCCTGAACTAGTAATGGAAGCAATGGCAAAACATGCAGCAGCTTCCAAAAGACACTAATAAAGTTGTATGATTTAAACAAAATTATACAGAACATGAATGACCAGTTTGCCAAAGAGTTAGAGTCCATGAAAAGCTTTTAATCCCACGACCCAGGAAAGATCTGAAGAAAAGCCTGGAACCTTCAGAGAAAGTAAAGAGACGAACCACAGTAAGAGGGAACAGGCACACTGCACTGCCCTAATCCTGTTCCCAGCTCATGGCATGAGAAGTAGCATCCAGTCTATGGAGGGGACATGGTTTTGGAGGGTGAGTCCAGAGGCTCCAAGGAAAAACATGCCACAGGGCAAAGCAATGGATGCTGTGTGCTGCAGGGGTCAGCAAGGGAATCCAGTAAAGCTGATAGCTGTGTTCCCTGGATACAGTGCTTGGTTGGACACATTTTGGGGCACAAGCCAACTAAACCTGGAACTTGGAGCAATTATGGGTTGGCTTCAACATCCAACTTCATACTAAAATGGTCAAAAAAAAGGAAAAGCTTTTACTCTAAAACCAAGAAAAAGACCAGGATTCCCCCTATCACTACTGCTGTTGAATAGATCTGGAAACATTACTGAGAACAAGTAGACAAAACAAGAAAGGGAATATAGATAGGAAAGAAAGAAGTTAAATTACTGATGGCATTCTGCAAAGAAAACCTAAAAGCTCCGTCATAAGGCCCATAAAATAACCAAACTCAGAAGCACACAATGTAATCACTCAAGAACCAACAGCATTCCTGCATATGAATACCAAACTTGCTGAGAGAGAAGTTATAAAAACCACACATTTCACAATAGTACTAAGAAAAATGAAATACATAGGTATCAGTCCAACAAAGGAAGTAAACGTGTATACATTGAAACTATAGTACTCTGAAAAAGCAGATCATAGGGGACAACATAAAATGGAAAGACACTCCTTATCCCAAGAGAGATACAATCACTACAGTGAAATTGGTCATACTTCCAAAATTGTTATACATATTTAACACAATCCCAATCAAAATTCCAATAGCGTTCCTCACAGTCAGAGAAAGCAATCCTAAAATTTATATGGAACCAAATGAGACCTAGAGTAGAAGAGGTAATACTGGGAAACAGGGACAAGGCAGGCAGCATCATAGTCCTGGCCTTCAAGTTACACTGCAAAGCTATAAAGTGACAAAAGAAGCACAGTATCAGGAAAAAAGGGGGGTTGTGGATGCAATGAATGCAATAGAAGAAGCAGAAAGAATCCCAGGCATATGAAGCTATCTCACCTTTGATAAAGGAGCCAGATCCTTTCATTGGATGAAAGACAACCTCTTTAACAAATGTTACAGGTAAAACCAGCTCTCCACAGGCCAAAGATTGAATCTAGGCCCATGTCTCTCAGCATGAACTAAATGGTAAACAAAATAGATCAAAAATATAAATATTAAAACAGAAACACTTAATCTGATGGAAGACAAAATAGATAAAAACCTTTAAGATGTAGGTATATGCAAAGACTTTCTGAATAAACCTCAGTTGTACAAGAAATAATACCATGAATCAACAAATTGATCATGTCAAATTAAAAAGCTTCTGTACAATAATGGAAACCACCAGCACAGTGAAGAGACGACCTACATAAGGAAAATCACTTGCCAGATGCTACTCAAACAGAAGATAGATATCAACAATGTAAAAAAAACTTTTTTAAAGTAGACCCTCCAGGGTGTCTAATTTTCAATCTTTGGCACCACATGTCACGCCGGCCCCACCCTTGTGGCTACTGAATCTAGGCATGGTGGTGTGCGCCTATAATTTCAGCACTGGGATTTTTTTTGGGGGGTGGGGGGCTGGCTCAGGCTACCTACCTTTATCAGGCGGGTCTGATAAAGCAGGCAGAGGTAGGGATCGAACCTGGGTATCCTACACCTGACTGTATTTGCATGGGCAGGTGTTTAAACAACTCAGGTGTTTAAACAACTGAGCTAACTGGCAGGCTTCCTTCAGCACTGGGGAGGCTGAAAACAGGAGGATCAATGGCATAGTGAGACCTATCTGCATAGTGAGACCCTGTATCAAATACACAAATGAAAAAACAAAAATCTATTTGACCCACTATTCTCCTTCTAGGAATCTTCCTAAGATAAATATATGGTAGCGCAGTGACATATGCCTACCCATATTTATAGCAGCACAAGTCACAACATCTAACTCCTGGAAGCACTTGTACATCCGTTGACAGATGAATAGATTAAAAAATGTGATATCTGGGCCAACAAGATAGCTCAGCAAACTAAGCACCTACATAAGCAAGCACAGGAACCAGGGTTCAATCCCCAGTATCCCATGCGGCCCCAGGCACACTGAGCCAGCCACCAAGTCAGGGCATAGTGGCATGTGGCTGTAACCCAAGCGCTGGGGAGACTGAAAACAGGAGGACACTACAAGTTAAAGATGTGTAGGGAAACCCTCAACCAAATATAAACATTTAAAAAGAAAACATGTTCTATTTATACACCACGGGGTGCTTCTCGGCCATGAAGAAGGATAAACATGAGTCATTTGTAGGAAATGGATGCAGCCTGAAAGCATAATTTTAAGTGAAATAAATCAGGCACGATAGTTTAAATATCACATAATTTCTTTTGCATGAGAAAGCCCATGTATAAATAAAGTTCAAAATAGAAGACAAGAGGAAAAGGGAGAGGGAGAAAAGTTATACTCCAGCATGGACAATGTATCTAAAAAAGTATATCCTGATTTAGTATAATTGTCTTATGTTTTATGTTTTGGGGCCTGTTAGTCTGGATGTTAATCTGTAAGTATGATGGAGAAATGGGCAAACCATAGAGGAAGAAAAATAACTGCACCTGATGCAGGACTGATAACCACAATATAGAAGGAGCTGGTGCTGTCAAAATCCATCTCTCCCACAACCTGCCCGTAATTGCACGGGCAGAGGGAACACATAGATTCATTCTTTCTCTCTTATGGAATAAAAGTGTTTTCAGTCCTCGACCACTGTTTATTTCTCACAAACCTGGAGAGGCACATCAGGAAGAGCTTGAGGAAAGCCAGGGAATAAGTGAAGAGGCCTCAGGAGGGTGGAGGGGAGGGGGTGAAGGACAAGTCTAGACCCTGTGGCGGGGAGTGAAGGCACAAGGAAGCTCTCGGCATCTGAAAGCTAACCAGAGGAGCAGGTCCCTCGGTCCCTCTGCCCCTATGCCCCGCCCCATGCAGAGTCCTGGGGGGAGGTTGCGGAGCAGTGGGTGGAAGGGCAGTTAGAGGGCAGGGAGCAGGAGCATCTGAGGGGTCCATCATGCTGCAGACACACGTAGCCCATTTCTCTTCCAGCCATCCTGCGTGGCACTCTCGGCACACAGGTTCTAGTCCCAGATAGCTGTCAATATGCTCAGTCTGCACTGCATGTTCTTGGGGCAACTTTCATCCTCGCTCTCAAGAGGAGCCCTTTCTTGAGATGTCCAGTTCCTGCTGTAGTTAGTACCCCTGTCAGCACGAATCTCTCATCATTTCCTGTGGGCTGAAAAATCAGAGTCTATGGTGGAGAAGAGGCTAGCTGCAGTACTTTCCAGCCAACACAACTAGCATTTTCAGACCATTGGACACCAGCTAGGACACATAAGTGTCACTCACCAACCTACTGCCCTGCCATATGCTTATCCTCCTCCCTGCAGTCTCAGTAAAGATTAGAAATGAACAGAAAGGAGGTCTTGGTTCAGGGTTGTGTAGGGATGAGGCTTTTTTGAGGGAGCAATAGGAGGACTGGAAATCAAACTCAGGACCTTGTTCTTTCCAGACACGTACTTGTGAGACTGAGCTGTATCTCTAGAACCCAGGGCCGAGCCTTCTGAGAGCAAAAGTGCACATCCTTCCTCATCTCCTACTCATATGGAGGATTGCGCTTGTCCTGCCCAGCTTGCGCTTGAATCTGCACCACACCTTGTCACCGGATGGCAACTCTGTGCACAGCTGAGTCAAAGGCTGGCACTCTCCTCCAAGGAAGACCACAGGCAATTTACAACAGATCCTCACTGCCAGGCATGGCACGCAGCCCAGTTCTCTACAGTTTATTATATTTCCATGTATGAGAGATTTTTAATATTAATACTCTGTGAAGCACAATTACTTGTTGCTAGGGGATACAGAGATAAAGTAAACATAGTCCCTGTTCCCATTCCAAGTATGGAACCATTAGGAAAGCCAACAAACATTCATTGACTGTTTCGTAGGCAATATATTGTTATCTTTTTATGTCTTTCAGATATATTTGTGTGCAGAGTGGTACCTTGGTTTACAATTTGGGGAAAGATGGATAGCTTCATGTTTGTGTGGGGAAGATAGCCATGGTCATATTTGTCACCTGATACAGAGTTGTAAACTGAAGCAACATTTTGCTCATTTTTTGTGACCAGAATTATTGACAATAAGTATTAATGAACCAAAGCACTACTGTATATGTGCATATGCTGTATATAAAAGTCTGAAATATGTATTTATACATTTTAAAAATATTAGCACAAATATCACTTCCATATATATTATAACTGTATATTTCATATATAGCAGCATATCTTTATGTATAAATCTCCATGTATATGAGATATGTGTTTGTGTTTTGGAGATGTCAGTGATTTTATTTTTCTAACAACAAAAGTATCAGAGGAGGGTTTTAAGAGCCCAGGAATTCAGAATCACACTGGTTCTGATTTTCAACCAATCGTTTATTTTCCCACCTGGGAAAATAAAAACAGAGACAAAACCATGTTAAGACTAAATGAGATAAGCATGATAAAGGAACATATACCTGGCACATAAATCAAAGTTAACTATCACCATAATTATGCACATTGTTTAAAAAATTTCAGATCGTCCCAAAGGGATGGAGATGAGATTGAGAGCCTTACAATGGCACTGCCCCGAAGTATCACAATTAATATTTTGTGAAATCTAATTAATGGATTTTTCCATGTATTCTATTCTTCCCCCATACATGCTCACTCATGCACTGTGCTTTTATGGAAATCATTTTATATTCCACTTGTTCATATGCTACTCCCCCAATATAAGATGGAAATTATAATGAAACAGTCTGTGACACATGACAGGATTTCCTTTGCTCATCATCTTTCTTTTTTCAATAGAATTAGAACATCTACAAAAACAGCACTAGAAAATAGTCACAACAATGAACAACCATTTTCAACTTTCTGGATTTAATAGGAATTTTTCCACTGAGCACCTGGCTATTCACAGATTATAAGTATATGTTATATAATTCTATAAGCATGCCCATTTATTGATATTTGATTATTTTTATATCAAGAATGGATGTTAATTTTTATCTAATGCTTTTGATAGCATTATAAAGATGATCAACTATATTGTTTCCTTTGCTGTTAATTGATTTCCTAACAGTAAATAATTAATGGAGTCCTAGAATTGAGCCGATTATATCATGGCAATATCTCTGTTAATATAATTCTGTACTCTGTTGCTATGATGATCCCAGATGCCCAGATAGAACAGCTATAATACAGACAAGATTTTTGTGTGGTTTTTGGACTTCTGTTAGAATTGATGCTAATTTTTAGTAAAAATGATGGGTTTTTTTCCTATATTTCTCCTTAAAAATCCACGTAGATTTGATCCCTATAAGTTGGGAATATTTCCCAGGAAAACAAACTCAGTCAATTTTCAGCTTCAGACTCTATTTTAGAAGACCTCCCCTAGAGTTATCTCCAGTGGAGTCTCTGAATTCTGCTCCCCATAGCTCCTGTTTCTAAAAGTGCTCCTCATCTCACTTGCTACTTGCCAGAAACCTCCAGATCAAGACAATGTTGCTCTATAATGCTGGAAAAAAATGTGCAACTGTTGAGGGGCTGGAGCAAAATGAAAAACAGTCCACAGTAAAAATTAACCTTTACCTGTGTGCTCCACCCTTACCACTGCTATGTTCATGGTGCAGGGAGGAGGGAGGAGATCATGGAGGAGGAGAAAGAGGAGGAGGAGACATGATATCTTGTCTAAACAATGTTAGTAAAAACCTTTCTTCTCAATGAACTAAGACAAGGTAGCTGAATATCTATCCTAACTATCTTGTGTCCTTTCTAACCTAACAGGATCCTACCAATAAAGCTGCTAAGGTGTATTCCCCCAATTCTGCCTGCCTGTAAACTCATTTACTGATGCTCTGTGCTTCCTTCTGGAGTCTATGTAGCATAAAGGCACCGGAAGAGCAGGGGCTCATCCTCCATTAAAGTGCAACACATGAAATCAATTTTCAAGTAAGCACAGAATTGTTAGAATGATCCTAGTCTCTGAATTCTAACAATAAATGATGAGAAAATTAATTTAAAATGTACACCATAATTAACATTCATAATCAGCATATGAAAAAGGAGAAAATAAGCTAGAAAGTGTTGGCTTTTCACATTTTACACAGATGCTATCCTACTAATTTAGTTGTCTCTAGATTTTAATCTCTATATTTGTAATCTCAATCATTGAGCTTTTAAGAAATGTATGTGAACAAGCCATTTCTCTGAGTCTGGCTGCCCGTCCTCACCCTGAAGATGGCCAGAGAAGCCAGGAAGGCTAGCGCCTATACCCCACCCCAAGACTTCCTGTGAAGCTTTGCTGACTTTGGCTACCTGTCCTCACCCTGAATACTTCCAAGGAGACTCAGTGCCCCTAGCTCCACCCCACAGTCTTCCTGCTGGAGTTCTTTGGAGCTTGGTCACTTGTCCTCAACCTAAAGAGCACCAGAGAGATGTGACTACCACAGCAACTTACAAGAGCCTTGGGGAGTACAACCCTGCCCCGATCCACCATCAAGAAACCCTTGCCCAATTTTGGTCTGCATTCATCACCCTTGGACCCTTCTTAAACTGTGGTTTGTGCCCCCCTTAATGAGATAGAAATTGAATCCCATGCAGAAGGAGCTTCAGCAAGCCTACCCTGTCCTCCCATTCTCCTGAAAACCTTGCTGACCTGCAACCCGCCCACCTACCATCACCGCATAAACATGGCAAATCCATAAATTTAATACACCACATCAACAGAGCCAAAGATAAAAATTCCATGCTCCTCTCAATAGATGCAGAAAAGTTTTTGATAATGACCAAAATCCATTCATAAGAGGAACATTACAGAAAATTGGAATAGATGGTCTTTACTTCAACATGATAAAAGCCATCTGTGACAAACCAACAGCCAAGATCATACTTAATGAACAAATATTTAAAGTCTTCAATTTAAAATCAGGAACAAGACAAGGATGCCCAATGTCACTATTCCTGTTCAACATAGTTCTGCAAACATTAGTCAGAGCAATTAGACAAGAGAAAGAAATAAAAGGAATAAGGATTGGAAAAGAAGGAGTGAAATTATCATTATTTGCAGATAACATGATACTGTACATAGAAGACCCTGAAAATCGATTTATAGACTTATAGATTTAATAACCAAATTCAGTAGCATAGCAGATTACAAAGCCAACTGTCAAAAATTTTTAATAGCGCTTCTATACAAAAACAATAAACGTATTTAGAACGAAATTATGGAAATAATGCCTTTCACAATAATACCACAAAAAAAATGAAAACAGGAATCAATCTCACAAATGAAAAGATTTATACAGTAAAAGTTATAGTACTCTGAAAAGAAGATCAAAGAGGATTTCAGAAAATGGAAAGATACCCCATGCTCCTAGATAGGAAGAACGAACATTGTGAAAATGGCCATATTCCCAAAATTGTTATATAGATTCAATACACTTCCAATCAAAATGTCATTTGTATACCTCACAGGTCTAGAAAAAAAACATTCATAAACTTCATCTGGAACCAGAAGAGACGTACAGTAGCAAAAGCAATCCTGGGTAACAAAGGAAAGGCAAGAAGCATCATAAATGCACCCTTAAAATTATACTATAAAGCCACTGATAAATTAAACTATAAAGCCATGCTGATAAAATCAGCATGGCACTGGTGATGAAAAACACCCCTGAGGATCAATGAAACAGATTAGAAGATGTAGATACAACTACTTGTACAGCCAGCCACCTTATCTTTGACAAAGAAGTCAGACATGTTCATTGGAATAAAGATAGCCCCTTTAATAAATGATGCTGTAAATATTGGCTTTCCACATGTTGAAAGCTTAGAATAGACCCTTGCGTATCATCATGCACAAGACTACAGTCAAAATGGACCAAAGATTTAAGCATTAAAACTGAAACACTAAATCTTCTGAAAGAGAAAGTAGGTAGAAACCTTAAGGATATAGGTGAAGAGGCCATGAACAAAAATCAAACTGCATAAGAAATACTTGAAAGAATCAATAATTGGGATCTCATCTTTTTGTAAAGTTTCTGTGCATCAAAAGAAATCAGCGACAGAGTAAAAAGTAAACCATAAAGTGAGAGACAATTATAGCACACTGCCCCTCAGACAAAAGATTCCTATCAAGAACATATATACAGAATTTTTAAAAAACTTGGGCCTCCAAACTTCGAAGACCCAGTCCAAAAAATGGGCATCTGAGGTGAATATACACTTCACAAATGAAGAGACACAAATGGCAAATAAATATATGAAAAAGTGTTCAACATTTGGTCATTCGAGAGATGTGAATTAAAACAACACTGAGACACCATCTTATGCCAGAAAGAATGGCTGTCATCAAGAAGTCAACCAATAAAAAATGCTGGAAAGGCTGTGGGGAAAAGTAACCCTTCCCCACTGATGGATGGAGTGCAAGCTGGTACAACCATTATGGAAATCAATATGGAGGTTCCTCAAAAGCTAGGATTAGAGGTCCCATCCAAACCAGCTATTCCCCTCCTAAGTATTTTCCAAAAGAACAGAAATCATGATACCGTAGCGATATAAGTGCACTCATGTTTATAGCAGTGCAATTTGTCATTGCTAAACTTGGAAACAACCCAAATGTCCAACAACTGAGAAATGGATAAAAAAGATTGTATTTTTCATACAATTCAGTATTATTTGGTCAAAAAGATGAATTTGAGGCTTTAGTAGGTAAATGGATGCAGCTAGAGACTATATTGGTAAGTAAAATAAATCAGATCAACATATGCAAACACTATATTATCTCGCTACTGTGAGCACTTCAAAGAGCAATTAGAATCTAAATGGTACAACAGGTACTGTGAAAGGGAAAGAAATTGTTCAAAGAGAAGGAAAACCAGGGATGAGGAAAAGGAAAAATGCAAGACAGGAAAAAGATATATTTAGGTATATATGCAGAATAGTTAGGATAATTATATTGTCAATTTCTGCAGGTCTTTTGAAAGGTACATTGAATGCTTAAATATTTTTTTCTTTTTCTTCTTTTTACTCTGATTTTGTTTTCCTCTTTTGAATGTCTTATAACTTCTTTGCTATTGTTTGATTTTGCTTTTTTTTCTTTAAAAGAATCTTACTGGTTTATATCTAGTAATCTGAACAACTAATTTGAAGATAGCACCATGTAATACATTAACCATTATTGAAGTTCTATTACTTTGCTTAGTGAAATCTTGTATCATTTCTAATGCTGCTTTCTTTTTCTATCACTATTTTGTATTCTTTAAAACTAAACTAAAAAATATATATGTGATGCCTTGAGAATTAAGTCCTGGATCCAAGCTACAAGGAGAAAACTCCTGCATGAACCAACAGATCTCAGTTCTCCAAGTCCCAAAGTGACAAGAGGAACACAGCTACAGACCTCAGTCTGTTTTGTGAGTGAAGACTCTGACCTCGGCCAACTTTCTCTGCTAACTATTCCACCTGAAAAAGACACAACTCAGAAACCAAACAATTCCTCTATTTTCAGTGTAAGACAACCTAACCCCTTGAGAAAGGCCACTTTCTTCTGGTTTTACTGGTCTGGATTATTCTAAATGTCTTTTTATGAGTATGAAAAAAATCTATGCTGAGGGAAAACAGCTATCTAGCTAGGGTTCTGGCTTTTGCAATGCAGGTATTTTTATGTATAGATTTCTCTGTCTTCTTTCTGGTAGGGAGCACTTTGTCAGGGAGAAGCATGCTTCAATTTTCTGCAGTTCTCGTACTGCCAATGCTGCTAAATACTGCCATTTCCTTTAATGATATTATTCATAACAGCAGCGATTGCTTCTAAAATGGAAATATGCCTTATTTTTCCTTCCATGATAACAACAGCACTACTGATATATACCCACCTTCAGTGGAAGGATATCCTTTCTCCCTATACCAGGCTCACTTCAAGGACATTCAGAAAATGAGCATACTGCTACCTTAAAATGCCCCTAATGAGTCATGTAATAGCTCTGATTTGAGGACCTTAATTTTTTAAGAAAATATAGAGCGAGATATAGATATAAATATGATGGACTTAAGAACTGAACAGCTATTTCTATTTCTTCCTATCTTTGGGTATGAAAAAATTATTTCCTTGAAACCATAGTCAAGCTATTCCCATCACTTGATATACTGAAAATTAATTACATGGCAAGATTTTTGCTGTATCAAGGTTTTCTACAATCCTAAGATATGTGTTGTCTATAAACATGTTTTTAAAAGATTAGGTGGTGAACTCAGCTTTATTTTGACAATACCTGCAAAGGAAAGGGGGAAAATACTCCTTAAAAAATACTCTCCAAGGGATAACACTATATTCTATACTAAAAATAACAAAGAGGATGTTTCTGGTCAAATTATGAGAATATCTTCATGTGTGAAAAAAAAAAAGACCCTTGCTGAACAAGGACTTAAATTCTAAGAGAAGTTAAAATGCGAGTCCAACCAACTAATGGGGATTTCAAGTTAAGCAGATAATGCTGCATATTCCTGCCAGCACTCTGGTCCTAGGTGGTAGGAAAGTGCTTCCCTCATCTCTGGATCTCTGCCTTTCTTGCTGCAGTACCCCACTGTTGCAGCCCTGTCTATACACCAGGTGCCAGGTCCTTGTTTGTGTGTCATCTTCACACAGGTTTACTATACAGATAAGGAAACTACACTCAAGTGGCCCAGTCCTTTGCCCAAACCACTCACAAGTTAGAGGAGAAGACAAGCAGCCCCTGACATGGGCGAACTCATAGCAGAACCTCAGTAACACTGCAATCCAATCTGATGTGTCTCACAAGACATCCACTCAGGTCATTTCACAGCACAAAACACCAGGCGCCACCTATGAGTGACTGCTAGTTGTGACTTTATCTCATTCTAGTCTTCCATCCTTATAGATAAGATTTATTAAAATGTTCAGGATTGGAAGATAGCTTCATGGTCTAAGTGCCTGCCTAGCAAGCACAAGGACCTAGGTTTGATACCCTGGTACTGCATGCTATGCTGGCATGCTGTACTGGACACTGAAACTGGGCATGGTGGTGCACACCTACAATCCCAGTGCTGAGGAGGCTGAGATAGGAGGATCACTAGGAGTCCAAGCTGCATGGAAAATCCCTATAAACATTTGAGGTGCTCATTCACAGAACTGCAAAATCAATTGAGAACTTCCACTTCCTTAGACATTCACAGAACAACTTTCTGAGCACCACCACTACTGTCCACAATGCATGTTCTGCATTTCAATGAGGAATAGGCTTTTCTTGTCAACCAGTGTATTATTGTGACCAAAGCCTAGGACTTCTGGTCAATCTACTACATTCTCCTTTGCTCTTTATAGTAGCCTAACCTCCTGTTTTCTCATTTATAAAACAGAAACAATCAAAAATATTTAATTCCTAAAGTGTTATGGGAATTGAATAAAACATACTTAATAACTATGACCTGCTCCTATTATCATCCCCACCCACACCCAAATCATTTTTATCTTGATGTTTTTATCGTAGTGGCTGGGAGCCCAGTGATTCAGGGGTCTCTCGTTCCTTCTAAACCTTACAGCATTTCCACTAAACACTTTGCTATGCCTCTCAGAGCTCTTCTCAGCTGAAGGCTTCCACAATTTCAAGAAGTGGAAAGTCTGTGCTTGCTATTCAAAACACTTCTTCACACTACCTACTGTACTGTTTGTATTTTTACGTGCTTTGCCTCCAGTGAGATGGTTTCTAGCACTAAGGAGCTGATTGCCTCTGGATGTTGTAACCCCCGCAGTTCTCCAAGTATAGGAAATGATCAATATAACAAATGCTGATTCACTGACTGAGACAGAAGGCCAGCAAAACAGAAATGTGCCGCTGAGTGTATAAAGATCTCTGAGGAGGAGCAGGAAGCACAACCCAGAGACGCCTGAGCCTCTGACCACTCTCATTGTTTTCTTTTCTTTTTTCAAGATTCTGGTTTTGTGTCTTCCAGATTAATGAGATTGTATTATTTTAGACTGGGCATAGTGGCACACATCTATAATCCCAGCTCTGGGGAGGCTGTAAACAGCAGGATCACTATGAGTCCAAGTTGTATGGTGAGACACTGTACCAAATAAATTTATTTTTTAAAAAAGTTTGTAATGTTTTAATCATCTGCCTCCCTCTCTTTAGGAAAGTCTTACAATTAAAATTGTTTGCAAAGCCCTGTCTTTCAAAGATAGCTTTTTTCAAGTATCCTTTCTACTGCAGCACTAAATATGTTCTTCTTGGCACTAGATAAGAAGATTCTTTTTGTCATGAAGAAATTCGTTCCGAGTAACTAATCTATAATATATTTCCCAGGGTTTTTAAATGATGGGTGGGGCTTTCCATAGATGATAAGCATTTCATTTGGTATACGCAGCAAGCACTCCTTTAACATTCCAAAATTATTGTGACAAACTTTCAGCATTGTTTGAAATATAGGGTAGATTGTTTCCTTTACCCACTCACATACCTTTATTAATAAAGAAATAATCACTTTCCCTAAAACCCACCAGCAGTGGACACTAGGAACAACCTGAATGATTCTGAAATCCCATCATCATTGGAGACTGCTGGCACACATGCCAGCTGGGCAAAGGCATTTAGCTCTGCCACCAGCGATGTGGTTCCCACAGCGAGAGGTGTCCTTGCCCACTCTCCCCACTGCCTACTGCCAGAAAGACAGTGCCTCCCCTGTGTCACCACTGTTTCTACTTCTTTCTCCCTCAGTTCCAGGACTAAGGCTGAGAGAACAGCACCCTTACTGTGGCATGTCCTGGGGCTATTTATGCAGATGCATTCAATCTGTAGCTTTGCATCTGAGATCACCTTAGTGTGCTCTTTTAAGGGAGAAAATTATATACATATGTAAATATGTATATATATATATATAAATTTCTCTTCAAAGATAATTTTCTCTTCAGAAGAAAAAATATGTATAGAGACTATCTTAATTATATAATCACATTCCATCATGATCATGTGATCTTCCAACTATAATTCCTATATAAGATGTAATTTAAGCATACAGTTTGTGTTCAAATTTTTTTGAAAATCATTTATTGTGGTAAACGGCATATGGCCATCAATTCCCCTCAACGTGCTCTCTGTGGCTTTGAGCTCCTTCATCTCACCCTTCCTGCCACTTCCTGAAGCCATCCTGGAAGTCGTTTTCCATGCCTTTAATTGCACTGCTGCAGCTGCCCTGAGGCTCTGAATTAACGCAAAATGTTCATCTTTCTTCATCATGTAGAGTCTCCGGGAGAGGCAGACGTCACGTGGTGCCACACCCAGTCACTAAGGTAGAGGAGGACATGCCGCAGTGCTCTGCTGAGCCTGCCTTTCCGCTGGATGGCACTCAGGAGCGACATTCACTGTATTTATCACACCTCATAAAGACACAAGAGAGAACCTGCACACCACGTCAGAAAGCAAGGAAAATCATACTGTAATAGGGGCAGGTTGCAGGAGAGCAATGGCGATGCGCCTGGACCGTGATGATATTTTTAATTTAAATGTTTACCATCACTCTTGAGCACCTTTGAATGAGCTTGGGTCTTCTTGTGAGATCGCTGAGATGCTACACAGGTAGCGGTGTGGTGCTGCGAGCTGTACGGGCTCCTGGAGGAGCAGGAGACATGACAGAAGCACCAAGAGGAGGCAGAAATCATCTCTTGCTAATGTCTCTTCAAATGTTTGCCATTTCTTAGGAAAAAAGCATAAGACCTTTAAAAAATAATTTAAAAAATGAACAAGACACCAAGATATCTTTGTGAGTTTTGTGTTTGTGTACTTTGTGCATTGTGAAGTGGTGCTTGTGGTGCACAGAAGCTCCTGGCAAGAACCCTCAGAAGAGCACAATGTAATGTGAGAAGAGGGCTGTGTGCAGGCAACAGAGTGAAAAGGGCCTCAGAGCCAGCGAATTCTATGGTAGGAGGTCTCCAGAGGAAGATTATACACTCCTTTGTGCGTGCACTTCAGGTATTCTGATTCCATTCTTTCTTAGACTTTGAGAAATTTCAGAACTTTGTAGATTGTAGAGAAATTATGGTAATGAAAAACAATTTCTTCTATATACAACATGCAATTGAATTTTCCCATAGGGTGATTGCTCGCTCTCTCTCCCTTGCCTAACCTTTGGATGTTCTTTGGATTTTCCTTTCAACTGCTTAAACTTCTTAGTAGTTCTCCCATCAATGGTGAGTTAAACGAAATATTTAATGCACATTCATTTCATATGTGAGTTGTTCATTTGGGATTGATTCCTACTGTACCCAGGCCCAGAGCCAACTGTGTCACCTAGTAATGTCCCTACCTTTCTCCTCTGTCACTATCCTATGTGTGTATCTCTTTCTCTGTCATCTGTGTGTGTGTCTGTCTCTGTCTCTCTCTCTCCTCTCTTCTCTCTCCTCTCCCCTCTCTCCTCTCTCCACTCTCTTTACATAATATCAGAAAGCATCTACAGCAACATTCACTGGTTATGTCTGGGTGATAGAGTTGAGAGTTTTCATAGCTTTTCACTTGTGCATGTTACTTAAATCTTTTATAACATGCATTCACCATTTTTTGCAAATCAAAGAAGAGTTCTGAGACTTTTCAAGGTTTGTCAAATACTTCTTTCTCTCCAGACTTTTTGTATTTTTGATCTTGGAAGTACCAGGACAGTGAAGAACATAGTAGCAGGTTCCTGTCACTTTTACCAAAGAAGAAATTAAAAGATGCCCAAAGTTCAAGGAGTACTGCTTCTGAAATGCTGCCCCAGATGCATGGATGTGTGGTCACTTCAAAGGGAGGACCAGGGCTCAGCATCCTCGGAGCTCAGCACATTGCAGTCCCTGTAAGGACAGCACTTCCCAGGTGGCCAACTGTTTGTTGGGGCAGGTTTGAGCCCCTGATCTAGCCCTAACTCCATCATGGAAACCAGCATATTCATCTTATAAAAACATGTACCAAAAGCATTTGAGGGAAACAAAGCATTCTGACAGCTATGTGCAGCACATGGAGACTTGCAAAGGACATTTGTGGATCATCAGCTCACCCAAACAGGAGAGGCAAAACAGATGGCTGAGCACACCCCTTTGCAGATCACAGACAGGTGCATGAGATTCAGAGCCAGAAATCTCAGGAACAAGTGTGACCTTGATGTCCTCAAATAACCTACTCCACGTCCAGCGCTGTAATTCTAGAGAAGTATGGCAGCTTGGGGGAAATGTGTTGCTTGGTCACATTTTAACGTCTTGGTCACAATATCTCAGATCTTCCTACCTAATTTTTTTTTTCATAATGTTTTGGTATCATAGAAGGTGCATGCATGATATTATACTTACAGACATTATTACACCGTGTCTCTTATCAGTAAAGAGAGTGTAGCTGTTTGCGTATCTTATTTTTTATACCTGAATTACATGAAAGATTCAATAATTAGTACTTTCTACCTTGTTATTTTCCTAGTGGTTGTCCATAGTACTAGAAGCTGACATAATATCCTGTCCAACCACCATTAATGCAAATCTTGCCTCTCATAGAATTATGTAGAAGCACAGCATTATCTATCCCAACTGTACTGTCCATACACACACATCATGATTCTTCCTTTCTATACCCCTTCCTTTGTCTACACCTATCAAAGATGGGCACTCCATTGTCATTCAACTAACTTAAGTGCTTGAACTCAACGACACAGTCCTACACAGTCCAGCATTCCACAACAGTGGTGAGTTATCCAAAGAAGTGGTCGACCATAGCCATTTACAGCTCAACTTAATATTATGGCCTCACGGTGTATAATTCATTTTTATACTTTTCTGCTGGTTGGTGAAGACCTAGATAGAGCAAGACTTATATACCAACACATGTACTTTATGTTTCTTATGATGTTAGTGAAGTCCCCTCAGGGTTTATCTTGTAGTCCTGTACCTTATTCTGTAGATCCTTTGTCTGTGTCATCCATGTGGATGAGTCATGGCCAATGCTTAACCAGTTTGCTCTCTGTGAGAGCCTGAGAGAAAGTTTTCTCTCCATGTGACTCTCCCCAGGCACACTATAGAACTTCAATCTCTTTCCTCTGTGGCTCCATAATCTCCTTGTTCAGAAAATTTGGAGCTCAACTGAGTTTCATGATGTTGCAGTACAGGTTCTCCTATGTCCTGAGTCTTCGCTGACTTTGAAAGGCTAGGGCCAAAATGTTGGCTGGCCTCTTCCTACCTAATGTTAAAATTAATGTTATGAAATTAAACTGTGAGATTTCAAGGAACTATTTGTGTAAATCCTAAGCATGTGGCCTTGCCCTAGAAAGCTTCACTAAGCTATATAGTGATAATGATGAAATAGGATATAAAATATTTATCCTGTAGGTCTGCATCTTTCTAGGCCTCCAAGATACTCACATTGTTTGAGAAATAACATGAAGCATCAGTTCCCAACTCTAATCACTCTCATTCATCCACAGAGGGAGACAGATGTGGTCACTAGCTCTGTATGCAAGTGAAAACCACCGCTTCTTCAACTTTCCCACAATTCCCTAGCTGGCCCTCTGCTCACCTCACTTCTCTTTAGCTTTTGATGTGTCTACAGACCAAGTCCCCATTGTTGGAGACTCACTAATAAGCAATGGCACTAGCCAATGTAACACATTCAGGGGCTTCCACAAGAGCAGATTGGAATTAACAATATTTATTATTCTAGCACAAAGCCTTTCATCCTCAGCAATACCTATATTCTGGATAAAACCCAGTTGGGAAGAGGCATCCTGCAGATTCTCAGGATCCCTGCCTCCACCCATTAGATGTCAGGGGCACACTCCCATACCCCCTACCCCATTCCCCAGTTGGGACAATCTGAAATAATTTCAGCTCACTGGTGAATAAATTATCCCAGGGGACAACCACTAGCATTAAGCTGCTATTCTAACCCCACATGGTGCCTGTTTTGTCCTATTTCAGTCCTCAGTGGGATGGGATGATACCCATGCGTAATTCACGCACTAATTTCTTATGGACACACTCTCGCAGAAATACATATTCAGAAATATTTAGCCACCATTGGACACAAGCTTAACCATCACAGATACGGCAGATAAGATGGGAGTTCAAAAGGGGAGCATTGAGAGGGGAATTCCCTGGGCAAAAGACAGAGGTCACTGCAGTGAGTTCACAGGGCCACCTCTCCCAATCATGCTTTGTCATCCTGTTTTATATTAGGGTAAAGAGTAGAAATTAAAAGGACAGTGAGGAAGGACAGCTGAGAAAATCAATTGCAATATGTATAAGGCAAGCTTGAAGCAGCAGACATGTGGGCTCCCATGGTTAACCCAAATACCATTTTTTACATGTCTGGCCAGAGCTCTCCATCTTAAGTTACTCTACAACATAAAAACAGTTTCAATTCCTTAGAAGACAGGACATACATAGCAGATGCCTTTGAAGTTAAACATCGAGCAAAGCCAGACATAGGTGACAAAGTTCCAGTCAGCTTCCCTTCATTTGTAAATACTTTGTACCAATATAGGAGATCATCCTCCACTGCAAGACTTTGTATTGACGTAAGACCACTGACTGCAAGATGCAGGTCAAGGCTGAGAAAGAGCAGCCCTATCACGTGGGTTCCTGGATTCTCAGTTGTATAACTAACTGCACCCCCAGAGGAGATGCTTCTGCATTTGCAGCCCAGCACCACTGAGCTCCTGAAGCAGGATTCTCTGTCTCACACACAGTGACAACCTGTCCCCAGTGGTCTCCAGAACAATCTGCTACAACTCTCTCACAAATGCCTGTAGCAGGTTTTATGAAACCAATAAAATTCCATAGCCTGGGATGGGTATTGGGTACAGCTAGAGGAATAAAGGAGAGATGGTAATTTAAGAGCAAAGCTTTAGTTTAGTATATGGATGAACGCTCTGCCTTCATAAGCCTATGACTCTGTGTGCACCAATCTGTCTTCATTTCTAGCATAGAAACAGCTACAGACTGAAAAGTTGCCATGAGGGACAGGAACTAAAGTGGAACACAAATCAGAAACGAGAATGAATACACTCATTTGCTAAATCCCACAGCAAATCCAAATATTAGCTTTCTAATTGAATTGAAAGTTATTTTTAAACCAATGAACCAGCTTAAACTCGAACTGAACCTATATGTTTTCTTATACTATTAAATGGAAAACAACTACTAAAAAGGTAAAAATGGAGAATTCTCAGAGGCATCTTACCCAAAAGAAATAAAATCATATGCCTGCCGAAAGACTTACAAGCAAAATTTCATAGCAGCAGTACTCCAAATAGTCAAAAACTGGTAAAAATTCAAATACCTATCCACTGCTGAAAGGATAAACAAAATACAGTCTATCAATAATCCAACAATGAAAAGAAACATAGTACTGGTACCTGTTACATATGTGAACTCCAAAAACATACTAAATGAAAGAAAGAAGCCCAAAAATACCATATGTTGTATGTTTTCAGCTACATGCAAAATCTAGAGAGGCCAAATCCACAGAGAAAGAAACTGGAGTTGTAGTCACATAATGGTGAAGGTGGAGAAATAAAAATGGGCACAAAGAAACTTTCTAGATGATAGAAATATTCTAGAAAATCATTGTGGTGATACATGAATGACTCTCATTTACTTTATATTTTTTATCTTTTATTCAATTCAATGAGGAAAAATAGCAGTGAAACAGCTTCAAAAGAGGTTAGTAGGACAGTTATAATAATTAATACATTGCATATTGTCTTCATACTACTTAGAGGATGCAGACATGCTGTCTCATCTAGAAAATATGAGACCTTTTTTCTCATTGAACAAGTAGAAGGTAGCTGTACATCTACCCTAGTTTGTATATATATTTTTTTTTTTCACTATAAAACTACCCTTCATTTATGTCCCCCTGTTTGGTTTGGTTTTGTCAAAGATGGGTGTTCCATTCTTATTAGAGAAACTGTATTTGGAGAACTCTTTAAAGGATCGTTACATACTTGATACCAGTTCAACTAGTGTAGGTACTAAAATTCATCAAAACAGCCCAATATAGTCCAATAGTCCATAATAGTAGTAGGTTATCAGCAGAACAGGCAAAAGAAGTTCTTGACTTGATACTTTTACAGGTCAGCTTTATACAGCTCAGCATATTAAAATGGCATTACTCTCTATATTTCATGGTTATACTTTTCTGCTGCATGGTCAAGACCAAGTTAAAGCAAGACCTATATAAGTAAAAATGTAGCTTTTGTATCTGGTAACATAAGCCAAGTCACCCAGGATTTACTCTGAGACCATGTACAGCACCTTGTAGATTTTTTTTGTCAGTGTGAGCCATCTGGATGAGTCACAGTCAATGCTTGACCAATTTTCTCTCTGTGAAAGCCTGAGACGATATTTTCTCTCCGGGTGATTCTCTATAGACACACTCTACATCATCAATCACTTCTCTCTGTGGCCCCGTAATCTCCTCGATCAGAAAATGTGAGACACCACTGAGTTACAAGACGTCACAGCACAGGTTCACTTACGTCCTGAATCCTCCCTGACATCAAAGGCATAGAACCAAACTATTGGTTATCCTTGTAGAGCCTCTTTTTCTCTAATTTTTGGTCTGAAAACTTCAGTTGTTCAACATCCAGAAGAGAAACTTAATGATATTATTATCCAGTAACAGAAGCAGTTCAGCTTACCAACACTATCTGTCTGAATATCAAATGCTTTAGACATAACATGGAACTGCTATTTTCCAACAACCAGGGATATTCTAAACTTTAGATCCCCACAGCATGTGGAAGAACAATTACACATTTTTACACAGAAATTTAGAAATCTAACCATATACAACACTGTAGCCAGACAATTCCATGATAATTTTTTCTTTTCTCTTGTTTTCATCTATTACCTTTTTTAACAAACATTTACTTTAAAGAGAGTATACTAACAATTTATAGGACATTAGAAGTGGTACTCATTTAGAAAACCAAAATGACAAGCATTTCAAGCATGATTATAGTATTACACATTGCTATCCCCAGTTCAGTTGTTCAGTTCACAAACATCAGCATATATAGTCAGTCAGGGTGAGGACCTTACCCATCAACTGCTATCTTCAAAATCCTAATGGGTATTCTTAGGACCATTGCCTTAAACTTGTGTGTATAAATGTATGGTTTTGCCCCTGCCATATTTCCTATCTTTTCTCCTTTCATTCTCTTAATTGTTTAATCCTTAAATTCTTGCTTTCCATTTAACTGTATTATACCTCTCAATTTTTTTTTACTTTTGAGTTCTTCTACTAGGAAGACATTATGATATTTACACATGTGGGTCTGGCTTACTTTACTTATGAGTATACCTTCAAGTTACATCCACTTATATATGAAGACTTTATTTTTCTTTATAGTTGAGTGATACTCCATTGTATAAAAATACCACATGTTTTTCATCCATTCATCAGGTTATGAGCATTTTGGTTGTTTCCAAGATTTGGCTATCACAAATTTGCTGCAATAAACATAGGCACACATATATTACTATGTTATGAGGTTTTCAGTTCTTTTGAAAAATTCTCAGTAGGGGGACAGCTGGATTGAATGAGATTTCAGGTCCCAGTTTATTGAGGAGTCTTCACATTGATTTCCATAATGGTTGCACCAGTCTATATTCCCACCAGAAGTGGAGAAGAGTCCCTTTTTGATTTCTTTATGATAGTCATTCTTTCTGGAGTGAGATGATATCTCAGTGTTGTTTCAATTTGCTTTCCATGGATGGCGAGTGATGTGGAGTATCTTCTCATGCATTTCTTAGCTTATTATATGTCATACTCTGAGAAGTGTGTGTTCATCTCAGATGCTCATTTTTGGATTGGGTCTTTAAATTTGGGGGCTTAATTTTTTCAGTTCTTTATAAATTCTGTATAGAAGACCTTGTCTGAGTGCTTTTCAAGATTTTTTCCAGATTTATGGTTTGCCTTTTCACGCTGTTGTTAATTTCTCTGAGTTGCAAAAACCTCTCAATAAGAGGAGGCCCCAGTTGTTGATTCTTTCAAGTATTTCCCATGCAGTTTTATTTTTGTTCATAAGATGTGTGCCTACCCTTATGTCTTCAATATTTCCCCCTACATTCTCTTCCAGGAAATTTGGTGAGTTTTTTTTAATGTTTAGATCTTTAATCCATGTTGCTCTTAGCTTAGTTTGTGGTGATAGACCTGGGTCAAGTCTTAGTTTTCAGCATGTAGAGAGCCAGATTTTCCAATACCACTTGATAAACAAGCTATATTTCTTCCAATAAGCATGTTTGACTCTTTGTCAAAGATAAGATGGCTGAGTGTATTTGTAGTTGCACCTGCATCTTCTAATCTATTTCTTTGATCCTCAGATCTATTTTGGCCAATACCATGCTGATTTTATCACAGTAGCTTGTAGTATAATTTCAAATCAGGGATTGTGATGACTCCTGCCTCATCATTTTTGTCCGGGATTGTCTTTGCTATTCTAGTTTTTTTTCTGGTTTCATATAAATTTTAGGGATGATTTCTCTAGGTCTGGAAAGCATGTTGATGGTATTTTGATAGAGATTGCATTAAATCCGTTCAATAATTTTGGGAGGTATGGCCATCTTCACATGTTGATTCTTGCTATCCAGGAGCAGGGATTATCTTATCATTTTCTAAACTCCTCTGTCATCTCTTTTTTCAGAGTACTGTGGTTTTCATTGACTAGAACTTTGACTTCTTTAGTTAGATTAATTCCTAAGCATTTCATTTTCCATCTCGCTATTGTTAAATATATTGTTTTACTAATTTCCCTCTCAGTGTGCTTATCATCTGTGTAGAGCAATGCTATTGACATTTTGGTATTGACTTTGTATCCTACTATGCTACTGAATTTGTGTATTAATTCTAGCAGCTTCTTCATGGAGCTTTTTTGGGTCTTCCAAGTACAGTATTATGCCATCTGCAAATAATATTTTAACTTCTTCTTTACCTATTCTTACTCCTTTTATTTCTCGCTCTTGTCTAATGGCTCCAGCTAAAGACTCCAGAATTAAGTTGAATAGGAGTGTTTATAGAGGACATCCTTGTCTTGCACCTGATCTAAGAGTAAAAGATTTCAGTTTTTCCCCATTTAGGATTATATTAGCCACTGGACTATCATAGATGGCTTTTATCAGACTAAAGTAGAGGCCATCTATTCCCATTTTCCATAGAACTTTGAATGAGTATTGCACTTTGTTGAAAGCTTTTTCTGTATCAATTGAGATGATCATGTAGTTTTTGGATTTGGCTCTATTGATATAGTGTTTTACATTTATAGATTTGCATATGTTGCATCCCTGGGATGAATCCTACCTGGTCATGGTGTATGTAACCTTCTTAATGGTTTGTTGTATTCTATTTGCTATGATTTTATTGAGGATTTTTGCATCTATGTTCATGAGGAAGATTGGTCCATAGTTCTCTTTGTTGCTTACACCTTTCTCTGGTTTTGGTATCAGTATAATACTTGGCTCCAGGAATGAATTTGGGAGAATTGTTTCCTTTTCAATTTCATTGCAGAGCTTGAGGAGTACTAGGATTATATCTTCTGTAACTTTCCTGCAGAATCCAGCTGTGAATCCATCAGAACCAGGACTTTTATTGTTGGTCAATTTTTTATTACATTTTATTACATTAGTATTTCATTGGCTGATATTGGGTTATTGAAAGTTTTTATATCTTCTTGATTCCGTTTTGGTAATTTGTACCTTTCTAGGAATCTGTCCTTTTCTTCTGTGTCTTCTATTCTGTAAGATTACAGATCCTCAAAGTAGCTATTGATAATCTTCTAAATTTCTACTAGGTCTGTGGTAATTTCACCCTTTTCACTCCTTATTGCTTGTATTTGAATTTTTTCTTTCTTCTTTTTTAGGAGGTGAGCTAGGGGCTTTTTGGTTTTATTTAATCTTTCAAAGAACCAGCTTTTGATTCATTAATTCTTTGTATTTTTTGTCTCAATTGCATTAATTTCTTCTCTAGTTTTTATAATTTCCTCTCATTTTGGGGTGCAGGGTTTGGTTTCCTTCTTTTTCTAGACGTTTGAGATGCAGCATAAGGGTATTTATTTGTTCCCATTCTGTTTTCCTAATGTGTGAGTTCAAAGCTGTTTCCCTCTAAGCACTGATTTCATTGCATCCCATAAATTCTGATCAGTTGTGCTTAAATTTTCATTGAATTGTGCATATTGTTCAATTTCTTCTGTAATTGCTGAGGAGGGTATGGTTTAATTTCCATGCAGTTAAAGGATTTTTGTGGTTTGTCATTTATTTCCAGTTTCATTGCACTGTGGTCAGATAATATGCATGGGATAATTTCTGTTTTCTTGCATATCCTTTAGCATAACCTATGGGCTGGCATGTGGTCTATTTTAGAGAATGTCCCATGTGCAGTTGAAAAGAAAGTGTATACAGCTGTGGTTGGATGGAATACTCTGTATATATCCAATAAATCCATTTGTTCCAGGTTCTGGTTCAGTTCTACTACTTCTTTGCTAATTTTTTCTCTGCTTGACTTATCTTTTTGTTAAGGTCTCCTGTTAAGATTTTGGTATTGGATGTTATATTTTTCATGTCCATTAAGATTTGTCTTATATTGTTATGTGCATACATAATTTTCAGTGTTACGTCTTCCTCTTGAGTTTTTTCCCCTAACCAGTATGTAATGGCCTTCTTTATTTCATTTGATCATTTTTGATTTGAACTTCAAATCAAAATGATCCTGTTCATTGTACATGAACAGGATTGCTACCTCTGATTTTTCTGAGATGCTAGGGCAGGTAGTATTGTTTTCCATCCTTTGACTTTCAACCTATGAATTTCTTTGTGAGTTAAGTGTGTTTCTTGTATACAGCATATTGTTGAATTTTGCCTCCTAATCCATTCTGCCAGTCTATATCTTTTCTTATTAATTTTATTGAGAAACAAACAATGTGACAGTTTCAAAACCAATCGGACAGTTTCACTAATTAATATATTGCATATGGCTCTCTTCGTAGTGGTTACACATAGTACAAGATGCAGACATGATGTCCTGTCCAAACACTGTTAATACAAGTCTTTCTTGTTGAATTAAGAGAAAGTAGCTGCATATCTATCCCATTTTGTATATACAGATACAAAATAGTCCTTCATTTATATCCCTTTTCCTGTCTAGCTTTGTCAGAGAAGGGTATTCCATTTCTATTTAAATACTGTAGGTGTGTGGATTCAGCAAATTGGATTATTAATAATATAGTCCAGTAGTCCATAATAGTAGTGGGTTATCTTTTACAGCTCAGTCTATTTATATGACTTTACTTTTTATACCTTGGTTTTATTCTATTTCTTTTAATTGGTGAATTGTGTCCATTTACTTTCATGGTTAAAATTGAGATGTACTGACTGATGATTGCTATGTTATTTGCCTACTGTTGTTTACCGCTTTTTCTCCTGTGGGTTCTTTTCACTCTTATTCATGGAGTTGTGGTCATTTTGGTCCCTCTCTAGAATACTTTTTAGTAGCCTGTATAAGGTTGCCTTTGTCATCATGAAATTCTTTAGTTGTTCTTTGTCATGGAAATATTTCACTTCTCCATCAAACTTGAAAGAGAGTTTTGCATGGTACAGCAGTCTGGGATGGAATTTTTTTCATAAGGGACATGAAGTACTTTGCTCTTCTTAACTTGATGGTTTGTGAAGAGAAATCTACCATTATAGAACTATGTTTTCCTTTCAATGTGATGTTTCTTTTCTCTAGCAGCTTTTAGTATATTGTTCTTGTGGTGGATTTCTGGGATCTTGATTACTATATGTCTGTGTGTGTCTTTTAATTGGGTTGATGCCATTTGGAGTTCTATGGCTTCAGTTACCAGAATGTCAGATTGTTTGCCCATATTTGTGAAGTTTTCTGCTATTACTTCTGCCCATATTCTTTTTGTCATGGCTCCCACTTTCTCATTGATGGCTATTAGTCTCATGCTGTTCATCTGTGTATCATGTTGCAGATGTTGAATTATTTTTTCCTTCATCCTAGTTGCTTTTAAGAGATTTTTTTTTACCTTTTCACTAGCTGCAACAATGTCTTCAAGTTATGAAACTCCATCTTCACTTTCATTCAAGTGGTTTTGCCAGCTTGTGATTGAGGTTTAATTTCCTGTATATCTCTTTGAATCTGCTTTATGCATTCTATTTCTTTCCTATATTGCTCATTCGAGGATCCATTATTTTTCTATTCTCCTATCTTTATCAGTGTCTTTAGGAACAGTTATTAATTCTTTCATTATAGTTATCATTTCTTTTTTTTTACTTCAGAGATTGTTTCTGATATGATTTCCTCTATACCTTTCTGCAGTTGTTTCTTTACTTCACTATTCAGAGATTTCAGGTGTGTGACTTCCAATTCCTTCTATACTAGTGTCTCCTCCAATTGTTCTGGGTGGGCTTGGGGCCTGGGACTGTATTTTGTTCCATCTCTTTGTTATTTTGTATGACACTGTCCTCTTACTTTTGGTATAGAGCTTTGGTGCCGTTATTACCTTAGCACCTACTGAAATTCTTACCCAAGACAGATTATGTGGTTAAGGTAGTTACACTTTTGTGTTTTCAGAACTACAACTGGGAATACTAATAATGGGTGGTGATATTTGGCAGTTGAAAAACTCTTGTAACTAATGAGTTTATATTTTAGACCATAAGAGCAAACATTATGTCTGTGTACCTAAGCAGATATTAAATTGGGAATTTACATTTAAATTAGTTCCCCTAAATTCTGTCTGATCACCTCCCCTTGATGTACATGGGGTCTTCCACACAGACTTGTTCACCTGATTACCTGTTGCCCCCTCTCTCATTCAACAAAGAGAGAAGATGCTCTCATAGACCTGGGTCTAGCAAAGCGTCTCAGCTTACCAGGTCTTGATCTACGCCATTTGAACTTATCCAGACGTGCCTAGCTTTTGTCTGCCTGCTGTGCTCAGCTTCTTCCTGCTGCAGCCTGTGCAAGTGAACCTGCTGTGCCCATCTGGCAGATGTTCAGCTCCTGGCCTAGCTGGCTGGGTCTTGCCCTAGCCTCTCTGCAGGGAATTCTGCTGCAAGGTTCTATTCATTCCAGGAAGCCTGGCCTATCTGATGGAGGAGGTTCCAGCAAGTGCAGAGATGATCCCACACATTCTGGGCCTGAGCTCTGGGTGGAAGGGGTCTGGGGAGCGGTGAGCAGGCAGATGGTCCCACACTCACACAGGGCCTGGAGTCTGACTAGAGAGGGGATTGTTGAGCAGGTGGAAGTTCCCACACTCCTCTCATTTACTTCAAAATCATTCACTTTAAAAGTCTGAGAACCAATGGATACTGTTTTAAGTTTCTTCTTCCTATGCCTGTTTGCAAGCAAACTACTAGAAATGCTTTGATCCACTGGGGCCTATCTACCAACTTCACACTGAAAAGGCAGCTAAGTGTCCTCAAAGGTCACATCTTCTAGTAAGATGTTTGTTCCTCACACCAACAAAGCGCCCACATAAGCAGTGTCAGGCTAGCTATAGTACCTCCAGTCCTGGCCTGGCCTCAGTGACTGTTCTATGGGGGGAATCCCAGAACCCAGACCCAACCAAAGTCCTTCCCTGAGACTTTCTGGATTAGAAGATAGCATGATCTCTTTTTCCTTTCATTCCAAATCCAAGAAATCTGAGTGCAGCCCGATACAGTTTCTACTGCCACACAGTAAAAGTCCATTGGCAGCAGAAAAATGAAACTATCCAGAGGGAAGAGTAGGTGTGGAAACTAGAAAGAGGCTAAGAGCTTTGAGCTCTGGCAGACAAACCATCCCGCAAGCTGGTTCTGGCCCTACTTTTTCTGAACTGTGGCTACATTTGCCAATACACTACTGTCATTAATGTGTTTCACCTATCTTGGCTTGGAATTTTGTTGCTAGAAAGTAAGGCCAGAAACAGAAAACAGAATTCAAGTTGACCTCTCCAAGGAGAACTTCCTGGAGGAAATCCTCCTACCAGAAGCCCCTATTCAAGTCAAAGCACACAGGCCAGTGCACGCGCCCCAAAGCTGAGGACCACAGCTCACAGTCCTGCACTGGGCCTCAGGTAGTCCAGCTTCTCTAGAAAGGGCCAGAGATCAAATCTTTTATGTTGGGTCAGCCCTATGAGCTCTCTTACAACTGCTGAATTCTGTTTTAGTGTACAAATAGGAGAACAAAACCAAGTACAGCTATGTTCTGATGAAACTAAGGAAGAGATGGTAAGCCAAATTTAGCCCTCAGAAATTAGTTTACCTGTCCATATTCTATAGAATTCTATTTTTGTTGATTTTGTTTCAAGTTCCCAATATGAGATAAATTATGATACTCAGTTCAGTGCATGAGCACTGGTTGATGACAGACTTTTTGAATATTAATTTCAATAATACAATTAAACTACCACCCAGAGACTGAAAATACTCTGAACAAAAGGGACATAGGCTGGCAAACATGAGTGCATCAGGAGCAGTGACTTGCTCAGAAGAGGAAAAGGCAAGGCCCAGGATGCGCACAGGTATAGCAGCATTACTCAGTTCAGGGGGTGGCTTAACTGAGGTGTGTGGTGAAATGTGGGAAACAGTAGGAAGAAAACAAGGACAAGTGTGGGGAAGGATTATGGAAAAACTTGCTTAAGCAGCAAGACACACAGCAATCTGTGGGTGAGCATATAAGATCTATCTCAGTGTCTGCATGAGTGCACGCACACGCACACACACACACACACACACACACACACACACAGACTATTCATCAGAAAAATATTGAATGGCCAATGAAGCTGAAAATTCTCTTGTGCCCCCATCCTTCCTAGAAGCCTGGAACTTCAGTTAAGAGGCACCTTTAAGCAACTGAGAAAAGGGTTGGCCAGATAGCTCATTGGACTAAACTGCCTGCTTAGGCAGAGCGCAGGGACTCAGGTTCCATGCCTGGCCTGTGCTGGCCCCACCCCCAGCAGGTGCTGAGATGGTGATTGAGACTGGGTGTGGTGGCACAGGCCTATAATCCCAGTGCTTGAGAGGCTGAAAAAAGGAGAATCACTACGAGTCTGATCTGTGTAGTGAAACACTGTAAACCCTGTATTAAATATATTAAAAATAATAAAATGAAAATAGAAAAGAACCTGGGGAGGAAGTTAACCCATTCACCTACAAGATTATTCATGTGCTATTGCTAATGGGCTGTGAGAGGTGAGAGCACCAGGCGAACTTGGCATGGGCAAGCCTGAGGCAAAACACCACCTAATCAGGATGCTGTGGAAAACCAAATCAGGCCGGGGGGGGGGGGGGGATAGCCCGACGCTGCTGAGGGCAAGAAGGGCAGGAAGAAATAACTGCCCTTTAGTTCTGCTGTGAGCACGAGGGCCCCTTCGAATGCCCACTAGGCTACTTGCAAAATAGGAGCACTGAGTGCACTGGCAGTGTCCACCACCCAGAATGTGGCATAGAGTCAGCAGGTAAGCCAAGGACTTCAGAGTGGCCCCAAATGGACCTCTCATCTAATATAATAGACAGTTCAGCTTCCCACACAACTCTATTGTGAGGATCTGCAAATCTGTCTTATAAGACCTTATCAAGAACCAACTCACAAAAACTCCTTAACTCCATCCATTCGTTTATAATATATCCATTCTTCCACTCCACCACAAACTTATTCATTGACTCCTATATTCTACAATTCTAGTTAATACTTGCAGAACCCCTTACACTGTATTTGAGCTCTTAGGAGAAACAGAGATGAGAAGATTGTGCCCCTTCCACCTAGGACATGATAATCCACTGCGAATGGAGAGTGGCTCATCCCCTCCAGCCGTGGGCTACCTAGTGAGCTCAAAGCCAGCCTGAACCACATAGCAAGATCCTGTCTTTAAAAAAAAAAAAAAAAAAAATAGGAAAAATTAATCATTTCAAGTTCTGGTGTAAAAAAACAAAAAATAACAGCTCATTGGAAAACTTTGGCCACAGCACACTCGGGCCCCAAGGTAGCTGCACTTGTGCCCTCACCAGCTGACCTCATCAACTTGCTTGTGTTCACGAAAGCCCCAGCCCCGACACCTCTCCCCAGGCCTACTGCCTGCTTCACCAATCTTGCTTAGCAAAGCAACTGTTTCAGGTGAGGCGGAAGAGCTTTAACTCAGGTGGGAAATGAATGGTGAGAACAGATGTTCTCCAAATCAAATATCTGGTTTCATGCAAATATTGTCAGAAGTAGACAATAAGAGAACCACAGAGGAAATGCAATCGACACATAAATCTTGTTTCTAAAACAAATCTCCAAGCCGCCCACAGGCCTGAAAAGAGCCTCCAGAAGTGTGATTCAGAGAGAGCCGCCATGCAAGCAAAACACTCTGCCTCACTAGCTCGAACCCTTCTGGGACACCAGGAAGCTTTCCACACTCTTGTGAGGTTCAATGGTCTTTAGGCGAAGGCACTGGGGATGGCTACAATTAGAAATTCACTCCCAGGGATGCACTTTCACTATTTTAAAAAGATGGGAAAAAATTAATGTGATTTCTGAGCAAGATAAAACACAAAATAAAAATCATGCCAAGTACTAGATAACACTAATAAAAATGCTTTGAGTTGATACAGCCTGCTGCAGTTTCAAACTTCCCTGGGAAGCACATAAAATAAATAGCATTTATCCACATTTTATGGAAAGATAGGGAAACTAACTATAGACAGATAGGTACTTGCTCTAATCAGACCTGTCAAAGACACAGAACAAGTTAGTGCAGAGACAGGGCAAAAGCAGGTGTCCTGAAGCCCAGCAGTCCTTGTGCATAGAGCAGCTCTGGTGAAGCAGACAGCAGCAATGGCAAGCCTGAGGAGGAGGCTCAAGCCCAGCACCCCTCACTTTATCTACACTGGAGTTTTCTTAGTTGCAGATGAAGTACTTTGCACACTGCTTTGCAAGACTCCACTTGCCTGCCTCTAACCCTTCTATGTACATTGCTCCTGTGGAGGTCACACCACAGGGCCCACTTTTAGAAGGGGAGGGCACAGAGGAGAGCGAGCCCAGCAAGAGAAAGGGACAGGACAGAGGCAGGTGCACCCCCAACTTCCCAGGGGCTCTAACAGTTGTGAAGCCCTCTTCCAGGTCCGTTAACCTGCTTGAAATGATCACATTCATCCCTCAAGTAAACCTCCAGTAATTCTTGAATTAGAAGGGAGAAAATTGAGACTCAGAAATGATTTTCCCAAGACTGCAGTATGGCAGCACTATGCGAACTCAGATCTCAGAATTTCCAGCCAGGCCACAAATTTCCCTAAGAAGCCAAGAGAATGCTCAATTCTACCCCTTCTAGTTAAGTCTATGATAAAAATAATAAAAGAAACTTGGAGGGATTTAAAAGGATTATGCAGTGAGCATGAATGCAAGCTTGATTTATTTCTTCAAAAACAGCAGCAACATAAGTGTCCCTGTTACATCTCAGTATTGATAATCCTCACAGATGGATAAACTCTTTCTTCTACCCTGCAGGACCAAGGAGCAGGAGAGTTAGCAAAGGTGGCATGGCCAATACACCTCTGAGCTCATTCTTCCTGCCCTGTGTGTGTACACAGCACCATAATAATGGATCTCTGGTGGGCACAGGACATAGGACACATACACAAAATTCAAATGAAAGAGATAAGGTAAGTTTCACCGACCATGGGGGAAAGCATGAGAGGCCACCAAAACTTGCTTCAAATGTAGAAAGAGGGCAATGGTGACCTGAAAAACGCCAATGACCACAGAACCTTCCCCTTGTCTTCCTCACTTACAGATTAGTTGGCCACCTACACTAGACACCACTGCGTTCTCTAACTGCACGGATTCCTATCAAACTTTCCAACAGGTCCTGCTGGAGCTTTGCTCCTTTTGACTTGCATTAATGAAAACTCAACAAGGAATTCTCCAAAGAGAGTAGCTAGCCAGTTTTCCCAACACCATTTGTTAAATAAGCTATCTTTCCTTCAGTTTACCCCCTTTGACAAAGATCAAATAATTGAACATACCTGGGGTTGTTTCTGCATCCCATATTCTCTTTGACTGATCCATGTGTCTGTTTTTGTGTTGGTACCGTGCTGTTGTTATCACTGTAGCTTTGTAATATAACTTCAAGTCCAGGATTATGGTGCTTCCAGCTTTGCTTTTATTACTTAGGATTGCTTTTGCTATTCTGGGTATCTTCTGCTTATAGAAGAACAATTAATCATAGCTAAATCTCAGAAGTACCCTATGTGTCTATCAACAGATGAATGGATAGAGAAAATATCCCATTAGGAGGAATAACTTTTTATGTTCTACAGCATCATAGTTTTACTATAGGTGACAATAATTAATGTTATATTTCAAAATAGCTAGTAAAGGGGATTTTAAATGCTTCTAACGCAAGGAAATGATGAATGTTTGAAATGATGGCTATGGCAATTGCACTGATCTGATCATTACATATTACCTACAAGTATTTGGCATGCTGTATTATGCTTCATGAGTATGTATGCATAAAGAAAAAGTCCTAGTCTCAAAAAACTAAAATTAATACAAAAGTCATTGTACAAATAATTATGGCTAACATTTAATCAAAAAAATTGAACAACCTAAGCATATCCAATCATTAAACAAAAAAATTTACTACATTACGTTATATCCTTACTGTGGATACCACACAACAGTACAAAGAAGCTACAAACATACACAACACGGGGGAATGCCAGATACACAACACTAAGTGGATGAAGCTATATGAGACAGCACCATGGAAATCTTCTAAGACAGGCACCATCTGGCCATCATAGGGTCAGAGGAATGAACTACTTCTTGGCAAGCTCAAGACTCAACCTTCAACAGACCCAGACGCAGATTTTACAGCTTTCAGTTGAAGGAAATAGGTAAAGTCTTCTAAAGACTGAGGCAAAACAAGCCCCTCTGCCCCTGCTCCCTGGGCCACAAGGAGCAGAACCTGGTGGCAGGATCAGGCAGCAGTGAAGCACAGCTGCTCAGGACAGGCCCCTCTGTGCTCTGCACTGCAGACCGATCCTCCTGGGAAGCCCAGAGCTAGAGCTGTCTTGACCACCAACTCTCCCTACTTATGATCAGTGACTCGCTCTCATAAAATCTGCTGAACAAAGACAGCTCCTTTTCCATCTCAAGGTAACAAATGCTGTTTCATTTATAAAACAGTTGAATTCCAATTTATACAGAAAATGGAGAAAGAGACACTTTTTTCAAATTATGTTTAAAAACATATATAACATTATAAGAATAGCACTACTCCAGCAAAATTAAGGGTCCATTGGACCTTGGCTGAAGCCCAATATACCTGCCACCCTTAATTTGCTTTCTTTCGAAATCCCCTTTTAAGGAGAACTTTAGTCTTAGATCATTAAGTGGTGCCAATGTCTTTACCCAGTCTTAGTCTGGGACTTCCCAAACATAGGCTCTCAAATGCAAACTGCTCCAGTCATGGTTTTGTCCTGTGCTGTATCTGTAGTCCATTCATCAAGATTTTTTGATTTGTTGGTGCTGTGCTGGGCACCAAGCCCTCAACACCACATATTTCTTTTCTTGCCTCATACATGGATTACCTTTCTCCAAAGAAGATAATGAGTGACTATAGAAGCACCATAGCTAAAATTCATCACCAAAATCAGACCATCATATTTAAATCCAGCAGTTCCAAAGCTTTGCTATACTTTAGAATGATAGATAAAAAAAATCAGACTCTTGGATCCCACCCACAGGAGTTCTGTATCTTATGTTTGAGGTCTACCATGAGAACCTCCCACAGTGCCAGTAATTCTGATGCTAACGGTCCCTAGGCCTGAACTTGTGGCCTTCCTAAGCTAGTGTTTCCACAAGCAAGAGAACCACTGCCAAGAAAGATCAGGAAAGGTCACACAGAAAGGCCAAGTACCATTAGGATAAGTTGGAAGTGTTTCTTTTATGAAATCAAATAAAAACAAACCAGAGGACCTGCCATAAGGAAAACAAGCAAACATCCTCTCCTTTCTCATTTCCACAAATTTCAAACATTCAAATCCCTAGGCTCATCTCTTTGATGGAGATGTCCTGTGATATGGGAAAGGTCAGCCTCCAGTCCTACAGTTAAAAAAATATTTGCATGAGGAACATGATGGCTGAAAGAGAGGCCAAGTGGGAGGCCCAAAGGGCAGGTCTGTGGTCAGCAGATGCCACTGTTGGTGCAGTGCTATGCAGAGTGCCTCTGGGGTTTTGGTTTGAATGAGGGAAGTCCCCAGGAGGCCCATGTGATTGTGGGAACAACTGTGGGAGCTCTCCACAGATTCTGGGAGAGGCAAAGAGGGTTACAAGGATGCCAAGATGGCTCCTGAGGACACCCGCCGCCATCTTCTAAGCCTGCAACAACTTACTAGATCATGCAGTTCCCTCTTTTTCAGAACTGAGATTTCCCTAGTAACAAACCCAAACAACATGGGTTGACAATGGTTTCTCCATAAGCACTATTCTATCAAATTACTAGACAGAGAAGACAGGAGAAACCAAGGCCAAAATGCTTGTGGCAATTCGGACCTAAAAAACCACGGAAATTGGGTAGCTTCTCTTCAGGGGAAGAAAATCTGAGCATATGTAGTTTCAGTTATGGCTGCCTTGGGAGCATTTGGTTTCAAGCTATGTGAACTTTCAGTCAAAATAAGTAATAAGAATATACATGCATGCACATGCACACACACACACATACACACTATATTATTTAGCACAACAGCTGTCAAGAAGTCCTCTTTGGACCACAGGATTTTCACCTTGACCACATAAGGTGGCTGAGTAGGGATGAGGAGAAGCAAAGAAATAGAAGAACCACTTGAAGACAAAATTCTACCAGAGAGCTCTGAAAACACTAACATCTCAATCCCACCTCAAGACAGTCTGATTTAATTAGTCAGGGTTATAGGCTTGGCGACAGGAAAAAATTCATTATCTCATTCACCTCCCATAACTTTGTTGTTTTTTTAAATAACTTTTTTTTTGGTGGAACCGAGGTTTGAACTCAGGCCCTTGAGCTTGACAGGGAAGTGCTTATTCCACTGAGCCATCTTCCTGGCCCTGTTTTTTAAAATAAATTTTTAATTATTTGTTTATTTGGTACAGGGTGTCACTACTCAGTTCAGACTCATAGTGATCTCCTGTCTCATCCTCCCAGCACTGGGATTACAGGCATGTGCCACCACACCTGGTTCCAGTGACTGGCATGGCATGTGGTACCAGGGATTGAACCCAGGTCCTTGTACTTGCTAAGCAGCTGCTTAGATTACTGGGTTATCTCTCCAGTCCCTAGTTCGGATAACTTTGCAAGCTAAATATCTTAAAAGTTATCTTCCAGGGCATAAACCAGCATCTAAATAGATCTGTCAGAAGTTACCTCCAAGCCAGAGCAACCGGCCTGAGACAGCCAGGCGAACTCCAGCGACCTCCTGGATCCCGCCCCAAGCCCTCACTGTGAGTGGGAATTTGCCTGACTCACCAGACTTCCCAGATCAGTGAGTGTGTGGTGAGTCTGAGGGAGAGCCTTTGGCTTCTTCCCGTGCGCACTACCTGGATCCCCGCCAGCAAGCCCTCTAAGCCAGGGACTGGACTGAAACCCCAGGGTCAACTCACCAGCAACTCCCCGGATCCCCTACCCACAGAATGAGTGGGAATTTCCCCAACTCCCTGGGCATCAAAGATCAGTGGGTGGAGAGCTCCAGGCCCACAGCACCACAGAGACATTTCCCAGCGATCCCCTGTCCACCCCACCCCGTGGCCGCAGACCGAGCGCAGCTCGGCCTCTGAGTGAGAACTCCAGGCCCATCGCGCTGGAGGGACATTTCCCAGCCATCACCGGTCCCAACCTGTGGCCCCAGACCCAGAGCACCTCGGCCTGTAAGTGAGGGCTCCAGGCCTGCCACACTGAAGGTACCTTTCTCAGCCTTCTCCGGTTCTGACCCACAGCCCCAGACACAGCACAGCTTGGCTGACCCAGCATAGCCTACCCGGTGAATAAGAACATCCACTATCCTTTTGGGAGGCCAGAAGAACCACCAAAGCCCAGGCCCACCCACCTAGAGAGTGACCTGCCTGAGACACAAGGGCCAACTCAGGCAACTTTCCAGATCCTCATCTCAAAGCCAGCCAAGAGAGTGGGAATTTTCACTACTCGCTCTGCATCCCGGTTCAGCTTGTGCTCACCTGAACAGGAAACGAACATAGGGGTATGACAAGAGCTAAGGAAAAAAAAGGAACTAAACACAACAGCTAGATCCAGGCCAGGCAAAACTGGATAATCTCAAACTTAGTAGACTAGCACCCAAATCTCATTACACACTAAGGTTATATCTGAAGCAAAGCTCTACACCAAAGGACAGAGGTCAGTGCTATACAAAATGATAAAGACAAGGGAAAAAAGATGCAAGTTCAGGCCTCCAGTCTACCAGTAAGTGCAGAGGACACTAGCTCAGCTGAAATGAATTAATTAACAGATACAGAAGCAAAGGAACAATGGCACAAAGGTATAGAGGAACTCAGACAAGAATTAATTCCTCAAATAAAAACAAATATCTGAATACATAGCATCTGAAATAAAGAATGAAATCCAGAAACATCAGAGGGAAAACCAATGCTCACACAGAACAAGTGCAGAGAGCACTATTCCAGCTGAAATATATGAATTAACAGTGAGGCAAAGAAACAACAGCAGAAAGGTCATGAGGAACTCAAAGCAGAAAGAATTTCTGAAATCAAAAAGAATTCTTTGAAAAAAAAATCTTTGAAATCAGCCGGGCGTGGTGGCGCAGGCCTGTAATCCCAGCACTCGGGAGGCTGAGGCAGCAGGATTGTTGTGAGTTCGAGACCAGCCTGAGCTACAAAGTGAACTTAAGGCCAGCCTGAACTGCATAGTGAGACGCTGTCTAAAAAAAAAAAAAAAAAAAAAAAAAAAAAAATCTTTGAAACCATAGCATCTGAAACACGAAACAAGTCCAGAAATACACAGAGGAAAACCAACTTGGAAGAAACTCTGCAGAAAAAGAATTAATAACTACCTCTAAAGAAGACATGGATAAAACAATAGAAGAGATCAGAAATATGATGGATTCTGGGAATGAGCAATACAGAAAAGAAATAGAACTCATTAAACAGAATCAAAGAGATATAGAAGAACGAAAAATATCAATCATGAATCTGCAAAACCATTTGAGTGAAAGCGAAGACAGAGTTTCAGACATTGAAGACGTTGGGGAAGCTAGTGAAAAGGTGAGAAAGAATCTTTTAAAAACAATGAAAATGCAGGAAAAAATAATCCATCACCTGCAAGATGATGCCAGGATGAACAATGTGAGGATAACTGGTATCAACAAGAATGAAGGAGTCTATAAAAATGACATAAAAAAGAGTTTGGGGAGAAGTAATCACAGAAAACTTCCCAAGTATGATGAAACAATCCAACATTGAGGTAATTGAAGTTTACAGAACACCAAATAACTTCAACCCAAGTAAAAACACACCAAGATATAATAGTCAAGATCCCAGAAATGCAACACAAAAATAATATACTGAAAGCTGCTAGAGAGAAGCAGATCACAAAGGAAAACACATCAGAATTACAGCCAACTTCTCTACACAACCCATGAAGGCAAGGAGAGCATGGAGCAGAGTTCTTCAAGTCCTGTATGAAAACAAATTCCAGCGCAGACTATTATACCCTGCAAAACTCTTTCAAGTTTGATGGAGAAGTGAAGTACTTCCACGACAAAGAGCAACTAAAGAATTTCATGATGACAAAGCCATCCCTTCACAGGCTGCTAAAAGATGTTGTAGACAGAGACCACAATGACCAGATTTCCATGAATGAGAATGGAAGGAACCCACTACACAGGACAGACAATTGAAAACAGGATAAAAAGGAGTAAAAACCAGCAGGTAAATATAATGACAAACATAAGTCAACACATTTCAATTATAACCATCAATGTAAATGGACTCAATTCTCCAATTAATAGAAATACACTGGCACAGTGGATTAGGAAACAAAATCCAACAATATGCTATATACAAGAAACATCTTTAACTCAAAAAGACATTCATAGGTTCAAAGCAAAGGATGGAAAACAATATTTCATGCCACAGCACTGCAGAAAAAATCAGGGGTAGCAATCTTGTTCTTAGACAGTCTCAACTTCAAACCAAGAAGGATCAAACGACACAAAGAAGGCCACTATATATTGGTCAGGGGAAAAATTCAAGAGCAAGAGGTAACACTCATAAATATCTATGCACCAATCACAGGAGCCCCCAAATAAGCCAAATCTTAATGGACATGAAAAACCTAATATCTCAGGATACAACCTTAACAGGATACCTTAACACCCCCTTATTCCAAAAAGATAGATCAACCAGACAAAAAATTATCAAGAAAGTGGCAGAACTGAACCAGAGCTTGGAACAAATGGACCTGGTGGACATATACAGAGTGTTCCACCCAACCACAGCTGAATACACATCTTTTTCAGCTGCACACGGGTCATTTTCCAAAATAGACCACATGCTAGTCCAGAGATCATGCTAAAGTATACGTAAGAAAACAGAAATTATCCCATGCATATTGTCTGACCACAGTGCAATAAAACTGGAACTAAATGACAAAAGAAACCAGAAAAATCTATTAAATTCATTCAAACTAAACAACACCCTACTCAGCAATCAATGGGTCACAGAAGAAATTAAACAAGAAATTCAACAATATCTACAATTCAATGAAAATTCAAGTACAACTTACTGAAATTTATGGGATGCAATGAAAGCAGTTCTTAGAGGGAAAATAATAGCTATGAACTCACACATAGGAAAACACAATGGGAACAAGTAAACACCCTAATGTTGCACCTCCAACTTCTAGAAAAAGAAGAACAAATGAAACCCAGAGCACAATGACAGAAAAAATGATAAAGATTAGAGCAGATATTAATTCAACTGAGATGAAGAAAACAGTTCAAACAATTCACATATCAAAAAGTTGGTTCTTTGAAAAACTAAATAAAGTTGATAAGCCTCTAGCCAACCTCATCAAAAAGAGGAAAGAAAAAGTTCAAGTACATGCAACAAGGAATGAAAAGGGTGAAATCACCACAGACTCAGCAGAAATTCAGAAGATTATCAATAGTTACTTCGAGAATCTTTATGTTCACAGAATAGAAGACACAGAAGAAATGGACAGATTCCTCGAAAGGTACAAATTACCAAAACTGAACCAAGAAGATATAACAACTCTCAATAAGCCAATAACAGCCAATGAAATATGAAATGTAATAAAAAGTTTACTGGCAAAAAAGTCCAGGTCCTCATGGATTCACAGCTGAATTCTACAAGAAATTTATAGAAGATATAATTCCTACACTTCATAAACTCTTCAGTGAAATTGAAAAGGAAGCAGTCCTCCCAAAATCATTTCTTGAGGCAAGTATTATACTGATTCCAAAACCAGGGAAAGACACAACAGAAAAGGAGAACTACTAGCCAATCTCCCTCATGAGCATAGATGCAAAAATAATCGATAAGATCCTAGTAATACAGCAAATCATCAAGAAGATCATACACCATGACCAATATCATCCCAGGGATGCAAGTTTCAATATTCAAAAATCTATAAATGCAATACACTATATTAATAGACTGAAATCTAAAAACCACATGATCATCTCAATTGATGCAGAGAAAGCTTCTGACAAAGTCCAACACTCATTCATGTTCAAAGTCCTACAGAACATTGGAATAGATGGACTCTACCTTAACTTCATAAAAGTCATCTATGACAATCCAAAAGCTCATACGATCCTAAACGGGGAAAAACTGAAACCTTTTACTGTTAAATCATGAACAACACAAGAATGTCCTCTACCACCCCTCCTATACAATATAGTTTTGAAATCCTCAGCAACAGCCATTAGAAAAGAGGGAGAAATAAAGGGAATAAGAATACGTAAAGAAGAAATTAAATTATCACTATTTGCAGATGACATGATACTTTACTTGAAAGACCCCAAAAATTCTACCAAAAACTACTAGAACTGATACAGAAATTCAGTACCATAGCAGGATACAAAGTCAATACTCAAAAGTCAATAGCATTCCTCTACACAGATAACAAGCACACTGAAAGGGAAACAATAGAAATAGTACTTTTTACAATAGCACTGCGGAAAATGAAATACCTTAGAATTCACTTAACCAAGGAAGTCAAAGATCTTTTCACAGAAAATTACAACACCCTAAGAAAAGAGATTATAGAGGATTTCAGAAAATGGAAAGATATTCCATGCCCCTGGATAGGAAGAACCAACATCATGAATATCACCATACTCCCAAAATTGCTGTACAGATTTAATGCAGTCCCTATCAAACTGCCACCAACATACCTCCCAGGCATAGAGAAATCATTCTTAAAATTTATTTGGAGGCACAAACAACCTAGAATAGCAAAGGCAATATTGGCCAATAAAGACAAGGCAGGAGGCATCAAAATTCCTGACTTGAAATTATACTACAAAGCCACTGTGATAAAAGCAATATGTTATTGGCAGTGAAATGGACCTGAGGATCAATGGAATAGACTCGAAGATGCAGAGGCATCTACGAACACACTCAGCCATCTAATCTTCGACAAAGGGGCCAAAGAAGCTTACTGGAAGAAAGATAGCCTCTTTAACAAATGGTGCTGGAAAAATTGGCTTCTACATGCTGAAAACGAAAGCTTGACCCAGCTCTATCACCATGCACTGAGCTAAAATCAAAATGTATTAAAGATCTGAACAGTAAAACAGAAACACTCAATCTCCTGGAAGACAAAGTACGAGGAACTCTTGAAGACATAGGGGTAGGTAAAGAGTTCAGGAACAAACATATATTTGTACAGGAAACACTTGAAAGAATCAACAAATGGGATCAACTCCTCTTGAAGAGTTTCTACATATCAAAAGAAATTAACAAGAAAGTGAAAAGACAACCCACAAATTTTGAAAAAATCCTAATAAGCAATCAGACAAAGGTCTGCTGTCTAGAATATATAAAGAACTAAGATACAACAGAGCCCTCAAATTTAAAGACCCAATTCAGAAATGGGCATCTGAGATGAATACACACTTCTCAGAGGACAAAATTAAAGAAGCGAATAAATATATGAAAAAATGCTCCACATCACTAGCCATCCATGAAATGCAAATATAAACAACACTGAGAAACAATCTCACTCCAGAAAGAATGGCTATGATAAGGAAATCAACCAACAACAGATGGGGAAAAGAGAACACTTCTCCACTGCTGGTGGGAATGTAGACTGGTACAACCATTGTGGAGATCAGTGTGGAGACTCGTTAAAACAGTCAGACTGGAAATCCCATTCAAGTCGGCTATCTCCCTACTGGGAATTTTCCAAGAGGAACTGAAAACATTATATCATAGTGATATCTGTGTAGCTATGTTTATAACAGCATGATTTGTGATAACAAAATCTTGGAAACAACCAAGATGTCCATCACATGAGGAAATGCTGAAAAAGATGTGGTATTTCCATATAATGGAGTATTACTCAGCTACAAGGAATGATAAACTTGAAGCATTTATACTGAAGTGGATGTCTCTTGAACATATACTCATAAGTGAAATAAACCAAACACACATGTACAAATAATGTATAGTCTTCCTAGTATAAGAAGTAAAAAGAAGAAATACAAATAGAAATGTACAACAACTAAAAACAATTGAGTCAGATAAGGCAAAGTGAACGGCATATGCTGCAGAGTACTAATCAACTTTTCTTCATGATGATTGGCAACCTAATTTCAGAGATCAGAATCAGAGAAAAAGAAGAGCCCCAAGGCCAGCCAAAATTTTGGCCCTAGCCTTTCAAGGTCAGTGAAGACTCAGGACATAAGTGAACATGTACTATAACATCATGAAACTCAGTTGTGCCCCAAATTTTCTGAACAAGGAGATTATGGAGCCACAGAGCAAGGATATCAATGATCTATAGTGTGCCTAGGGAGAGTCACATGGAGAGAAATCTTTCTCTCAGGCTCTCACAGACAGCAAACTGGTCAAGCATTGTCTGTGACTCATCCACATTGATGACACACACAAAGAATCTGCATGGTAAGATACAGGATTACAAGATAAACCCTGAGGGGACTCCACTGACCTCATAAGAAACAAAAACTACATCTTTCGGTATATAGGTCTTGCTCTATCTAGGTCTTAACCATCCAGCAGAAAAGTATAAAAATGAGGCATACAATGCGGGGCCATAATAAAATAAGTTGAGCTGTAAATGGCTACAATTAACAACTTCTTCACATAACTCACTATTATTGTGGAATGCTGGACTATGTTGGATTGTGTCGCTGAGTTCAGGCACCTAAATTGGTTTAATGACAATGGAGTGTCTATCTTTGACAGGTCTAGACAAAGAAAGGGGTATACAAAGGAAGAATCATGATGTGTGTGTTTAAACAGTACAGTTAGGATAAATATGCCATGCTTCTGCATGATTCTATGAGAAACAAGATTGGCACTAATAGTGATTGGACAAGATATTATGTTGGCCTCTAGTACTATGGACAACCACTAGGGAAATAACAAGGTAGAAAGTATTAATTGTTGAATCTGTGATATAATTCAGGTACAAAAAATTAAGATAAGTAAATACCTAGACTCTCCTAATGTACTGATTAGAGACATCTTCTATGATAATGTCTGTACATATAATATCATGTATGCACCTTGTACGATACCAAAACATTATGAAAATACTTTGCAATGTATTAATTTATCGAATCTGTCCTGTTAAGTTGTCTTGAAACTGTCTCATTGCTATTTATTCTTCAATAAAATAAATAGAATATAGGTTAAAAAGTGAAAGGTAATGAGCAGACATTGTTGAGTTCCTTCTCAGTGTCTAGCACTATTTAATGTGTAATAAAAATAAAGATCAATGAAATCAGAAAAAAAAAAGAAGTTAACTCCACATGAGTACATAAAAAACACTCCAACCCAGGTCTTTCTGGGCCCCAAGTGTTTGCCCTCTATGGCCATATCCAAATATAACTGCTGGAGCTATTTACAAAAGGGCACACTCAGAGGTCAACAATCAAAAAAGAACATAAGATGTAGCAGGTATCACAAGTTTGGCAATAAACACCACAGAGAAATGAACTCAAGTATTGAGAGTAAACCAGTTCCTAAACAGGCTTCCTCCATCTTTACTTAAAGGAAAGAGCACTGCTAGGAGTATCTTCCGAAGATGCGAACTTTGCTTCCCAAGTGGTTCTTGCATTTCCTTGCTTCTCCCCACCTCTACTACAACCATTCTATTCTGGCTACCGTTCTTACTTTCACCTGAATTACTTTCGTCTAACTTGCATATATACTCTTGCTGCAGAACACCCAACTACGTGGCTTAATAAAATAGTAGCCTCTCTTGATTAAAAAAAAAAAAAAAAAAAAGGAGTCTGAGGTAGGATTGCAGGCTGGGACAGAGCCTGAAAATCTGTCAGTGTCCAAGCTGCTTTGTGGAGCCAGAGAGTAGCAGGTTTTCCTCATTCTTGTCCCACCATAAATGGCAGATTGTTTCCCAACTTACAGTCCTAGACTCATGTTTCCCTCAGAAAGAACCAGCTCTACTTCAGGAGACTCAACACTTGACCATGAACCTTTAGCACATTTCATCTTAGGTCCCGCTGAGCATATTTGTGTCAACTTCTCATTCCCAGCTGCAAGAGACACGAGCAGACTTATTAGCAGATGCTGTCTCATGCTGAAAGTATGCTGTGATTTTGCTGGTAGAGTTGACTGCTCTACCACTGGTTCTCTTGTTTCTGTTTCTGCAGTACCCCATTCAATATTTGCTTCACATAATAATGAAAGTGATGTTTCTTAAAAGCCAAAGTGAACTCCAAACAGTTGGAGCTAAAATCCTTCAAAGACTTTCTTTGCTTCAGTTAAAATTCAGCGTGTTATGTCATAGCCTTCAAGACACTGCATGGTTCAGCCCCAGCCAACCCTTCTCCATAAGCTCTTTGTACCCCACAAACACTGGTCTTATCTGAATCCTTCAGATTCACCAAGTTTTCCCCAGCCTCTAAGCCTACAAACAGGCTGCTCACTCTTCCTGGAATACTGAAAATAATCGTCATTCCAACTAGAACTTCAGGTTTCTGTCCCAACCAGAATGCCCCAGCCATGACTAACATGACACCATCTGACTTGTCAAGCTCCCTGCTGGATGACCACAAAGCACATTGTACTTCTTGTTTTCATTCTGTCCATGTTTTGCTAATTATACAAATAGTTGTTTAAGGCATTTCCCCCTCTTATCATGTGATGTCTATAGTCATGATGTGTATCTGCTTCACTCACCTTTGTAGTCCTAGCTGCAAAACTGACATAAGGTAGGAGCATGAGATACTTGGAAGAATAAAAGGACAGAAGAATAAATAAATAAGGAAGCAAACACAAAATAACCTCAAGTTTTATGCAACAGAGACTATCCTAGTAGGGCTGATATAAGTAATCAAAACTTCTTGTCTGAATAATCCATGTCATTCTGTCCTAAATGGGAACTCTAGGAGGAACTCTATGAATATTCTTATTAAGCAAGTGATAATTTAAGGAAAATGATTATTCATGCAGAGTATGTGGAATGTCTTTGATGTACTATTTAATGTGTAATTAGTATCACTGGACTTTAACAAACATTTAAAAGAAAGTATAAGGATACTCTGAAATGCATTTGGGACTTTGTTCTTATGTTTCCTAACTCCTCACTTCTAACCCCAGGATCTATGCTTCTAAACAGGGTATTTTCCAAACCGGGGGGAGGGGTGTCTCCAGGAGCTAAGGGGTGGAAGAACTACAAGTCACCTCCTACACACCTGAGATGAAAAAGGCCCAGCTGGTGGTGCTGCCACATCTGGACCCCCAACAAACTGGACTTCAGCAAATCAATTATTTTTTGAAGCAATAGATTTATGGAGGAACTTTACCGGTAATAAAGTTCATAATTTTAATTGTATGGTTTTATGCATTTTGATGATCATTTCTGGATCTGCAAAACTACCACTATGGTCAAATAGTAATGAGACAGTTTCAAAACTCATAAATAGGACAGTTTCAACAATACATTGCATAGCAGTTATTCATAGTACAAGGTACAGACACGATATTGTGTCCACAACACTATTGTACAAGTATTTCTATTCACTGAATTAAGAAAAAGTAGCTGTACATCTATCCTATTTTGTATATGCAGATACAAAATGGTCCTTCATTTGTATCACCTTTTTTGTTTAGTTTTGTCTCAGATGGGTATTCCATTGCCATTTAAATATTGTACATGTGTAAATTCAACAAAATATTCCAATATCATCCAGGAGTCCATGATAGTAGAGGGTTATCTGTAGGACTGGCAATGTCAGAAGTTGTTGCCTTGAGCCTTTTATAGCTCAGCCTATTGATATGGCTTTACTTTTTATACCTAGTTTTAACACTTTTCTGCTGGATGGTTAAGACCAAGATAAAGCAAGACCTATAGAACAAAAAATGTAACTTTTGTATCTGATAAAGTCAGTCAAATCCCCTCAGGACTTACTCTGAAACACTGTACTGCACTTTGTAGATTCTTTGTCAGTGTCAGCCATGTGGATGAGTCACAGCCATTGCTTGACCAATTTGCTCTCTGTGAAAGCCTCAGAGAATATTTCCTCTCATGTGACTCTTCTTAGGCGCACTGTACATCCTTGATCACATTCCTCTGTGGCCCCATAATGTCCTTGATCAGAAAATTTGAGACGCAACTGAGTTACAGGATGTTACAGTCCAGGTTCTCCTATGTTCTGAGTCTTCAATGACCTTGAAAGGCTAGGACCAAAATTTTGGCTGCCCTTATAGCCCTTCTTTTTGTCTGATTTTTGGTCTGCACACTTAGGTTGTTAACCCCCTAAAAGACAAGCTTATTATTACCTTACAGCATATGCAGTTGGGTTTAATCCAACTATCTGTCTGAATATCAAACATCTTAGACATAGCATGGAACATGTATTTTCCATCAAGTATTGATGTGTTAAACTTTAAATCCCTACAGAATGTGAAAAAAAATGTTTTTCATTTTATTATTCAGTTATGAAAGTTCTTTTTATAGTCTAAGTCAAGGTGCTTTTGTACGTGTACTTCATAAATACTTTCAGTCTGTGTTTGGTTTTCATACTACAAATGATCTCAAAGATCATCACATTTTAGTTTTGATGATGGCAAATTTAGCAATTATTTTATAATTTGTACTTCTTATATCTGAGAAATATTTATGAAATGAAAGCAATGTATAGAGAGCCCTTCCTGGTCCTCATCTCAGTCTAGGATGTTTATATTTATAATCTCATGGATAAGTTATTGTAATCTTGACAAGTTAATTCCAATCTACCACTTCCAGTGCAACCTCCAGCAAAAATAAAGACACTAAAGCATATTTGTAGCTATAGGGAGCCAAAGGATCCTAAGTTCAGCCATGGGACAGTATCTGAAACAAAGGCCTCAACTCAAGGCTCAACCTGAATTTTATTCATTCATGAAGAAAGGAATGCTTGAGGATGAGTGACTGTAAGAATGGTGGGAAGTGGATGAGTACCGTAAGCTGGGCTAGGAAGGAGAACTGCATTTATCTCTGCCACATGCAGAGAGAAGGATATGCAGAAAGAGTACTTTGCATTACACAATTGAGATATTATCTAGTGTTTTAGATTCCATGCTTCAGCTCTGGTGTGTAATCTCTCAAACCCCAGGGAATCATAGCCTTTACTTTGAGACTCAATCCCAACCTATGGTGTGGTAGAGCATTGGCTTTTCATACTGTGTCAACCTGGGTCACACTAGATGGCAGTAGTGGGGGTTCTGGGGAAACACACCTGCCATCTTCAAAGATGCACCAACACCTCAGCTAGATCGATATGAATTGCTTAGAGCAATAAAGAGAAGTCCTAGCAAACTCTGACATATCAATCCATGAAAGTAGGGTCAGGACCAAACAAAATGAAAATGATTGCTACTCTTTTGAGGACAGTAACCATGTAGTCTTCCACAGCAATGAATTTTATTCTTGAACTTTCATGATGTTTTTAGGTATACTATTCGTGTTTGATACAAATCACATGTCAAACTTCATATATAATTGAGTTAAGGGTTTGTGCCTAGTTTTCCATATGCCCATCCTACTGTTTCGACCACTTATTGAAAAACTTATCCTTTTTCTGGTGAATATGCATTAACATCTGTCAAAAAACCACTGGGCATGTGTGGTGTGGAGTGAGATCCCGGATTCTCTCCTGGTTTTCTGAGCTGCCTGTCTATCAGTTGGACAGTAGGACCCCATTGCAAGTCCACAGTCTCATGTTGCACATCTAACATTGTTATTCTTTTCTTTTTTTAACATTTTAATAATTTCATTGAGAAACAAATAGCAATGAGACAGTTTCAAAACTGATTAGTAGAACAGTTTCAATAATTAATACATTGCATAGTTATCTTAATGGTTACTCAGCACAAGATGCAGACATGACATCCTGTCCACAAACACTACTACAGCAAATCATTCTATTAATTGAATTAAGAGAATGTAGCTGTATATTCACCCTATTTTGAATATACAGATACAAAATGGAGGATCACTTGTATCCCTTTGTTTAGTTTTGTCAGAGAAGGGTATTCCATTGTCATTTAAATATTGTAGGTGTGTTGATTCAGCAAAATATTCCAATATAGTCCAGTAGTCCATAATAATAGTGGCTTTTCCATAAGACTGGTAATGTCAGAAATTAACATTGTTATTCTTTTTCAAAATTACTTTATTTTTTCTAAGTACTTTGAGTTTCCATTTAATCTTAGAATAAGCTTGTTCATTTCTACACAGGAAAAAAAATCTGGTGGAATTTGGATTATATTTCTGTAGAGTTGATATACTGATTTGATAGAAGTGTTATAAGACTTTGATGTATGAGCATAGTATATATCCATATTCTGTAATTTTGCTTTAATTTCTCTCAGTTTATAGCTTATCATTGTTGGCTAACACACTTATGCCATTTTACTTTTAAATCTTTACTATTTTATGGCTTTCGTAGTATTGCAATTGGCAATACTTTAGAATTTTAATCTCTGGGTTGGAAATGTGGCACATAAGCCACTGACCTTTCTCCCAAACCCCAATTTTATTATTATAAAATTAAATAAAAATGCATGCTCAGGTGTTCACTGTTAGAACATAGAAATTTCATTTTTTTATGCTGCCCTTCTTTCTGTGACCTTACTATTTGTCTTCTTTTTTGTAAGTATCTTTGAATTTTCCTTCCACAGGAAGTAAAAGGAGTGCTTCTTCTTCCTTTTCAATAGATAGGATTTCACTGCTTCTTATTTTCTGAAAAGGGCCATAGTATAATGCTGAGTGGTAGTTTCAAGAGTGGACACTCTTACTCAAAGTAAAGGGAAAAATTCCATCTTTACCCACTTAGTGTGAGAGCACAGATGAGATACTCTTTACTGCACCTTAGTCAAGGAGCTGAATGGATTCTAAAATGGCTTTGGGTCTACTTTAAGCTAGCTCACATGCAGGCTTTGTAAACATCCACAGGTAGGTTGTGAGCTCAACACAACAAATTCTAGCATTCATAGGTTTTTAACTTGGGAGTAAAGCACTCTCTCTTTCTCATTCATGCCTTCAAGTAGCTAATAAGGACATACAGTGAGCATTTATCGAACATAAGAGTTATCGCTTGTTTTCATATTCCCCAACATACCCCACTCCACATTACATGCCATTTGTCTAGTCCTTTTCTGATTTTTCTAGAAAGTTTCCACTCCCACCCCTAAGGAAAAAGTATTAGCTGATTAAAGCAAATTATTACTGCTTTTCATAAAATCTACTCGAGGCATCAGTACATGAAGAGTTTGGAGAAAGAGGACACCAGCAAGAACTGAGGTAGGGAGTTGTCTCGCTAGGCCAAAAATTGGGCAGAGGATATGACCCTCATGCTTTCCCTGGTGGCTTTGATAAGACATTAGAGATTAGAAGGGCTATGTGGAACCTACATCACAGATTATGGTTCTTCAGAGAATCAGGAAAGCTAAGACACTAAAGAACTCAATTGTGAACTTAATGAGCTAATTGGAGGCCTCCTTCCTTGCCTAGAACACTGCTAAACCTCTTAGACCCTTTTAAAACCTCAAGGGAACAGCAGGAACTTGGTGAATAAATAAGTCTGTACCCTGCTGTCTTATGAAGAAGTGGGACCAAGGAGGAGTTGGATCGAAGTTGCATTCAAAAAAAAAAAAAAAAGGATCATGATGCTGAGCTCATTCTGGGACCTGTGGCATATGAGGTGAATCAAAATATATGGCAAATGTTTAAGTTTTCAAAAATTTATTACAGTAGAAAATGTATTTCCATTATTCCTCTGAAAATGTGAACACATTTATCCCATCATTCTTGCTACTTTTTGAGGTCCACTTTTGTGTCTTTACAATGTGTGGTCAAAAATATAGTTGAAAAGTGCTGCTGGATGCTCTCCAACAGAAATGAAGGTTTGTAAAAGCACTGAGGTGCATCCTCACCTACCTTATTTGTGGGATGTGGGACCATGTGACTCCTAGCTCTTCCCCAAAGTCAAAAGGACCACAAAAGATAAAGGTTTTGAATCAATTCAGAACATCAAGCCACACTGAAAAGCAGAATATCAGAACTGTTTCATAAAGTGACAAGAAGTGATAGAGATATTTCTGGAGGTATAAAAGACAATGATATTGAAGGCCTGGTTGAGGTTTAGGGTCTAGGACAGTCCAAAGCTAGATGTGGTTATTCTTATAGCATATCTCCTCCTTTATGTGCATCTGAATCTTTCTTCATTCATGCAGATCATTTTCCTGTGTATGAAAGAACACAATATAGGCCACTGCATCTAAATGCTTTACCAGTTTTAAGCACCAAAGAGCCCACTAAATCTGAAAGAATTAATGTATTGGTCCAACACAGGTCATGCATCTACCACAGCTCAATAAACTGCACTGAAAGGTACAGCCACTCCTCTGGAAATTGCACAGGATGCTAGAATGCCCCTTGTGGAGGGGGAAGAGGTCAGAAGGAATGGATGACAGCAGTGTTGGGAAGATACAACAATAACATTCCCTACATAGGGTTTCTGTAATAATGTTTTGAGTACATGTTAAGTAAATAATGTCCATACACTGAAATAAATACCCTTACACACACAGGAAATTAAGGTGGAAAAACCACAGCAAGTTAATGACCTCAGGTGGTCACTTCCTTGAGACTAATCAAGCCATAGACCGACAATGTTCAGGAACCTTCTCAGAAAACACAGCCTCTGCCCCCATTTCTGCCATAGGAAGGAAGCTGCAAGGGCTGACTTCAAAAGTCCTTTCCACCCTAATCCTCTTTCTCTCTCCGTGTTTGCTCATTGTTCTAGCCATGCTGGACATTAAACACTGGGCTCTGTACATGGTAGGCTAGTACTCTACCACTGAGCAACCTCTTCAGTCCTCTAATCCTTTATTTCTTTTAGAAAGTCTCATCTAAGGAAGCCAGACTCAAGGTAGGATTTCCCTTCCATATTAACACATTCCTGCTTCCAACACTGGGACCTTTCACAGAGGAGTCGTGCATTTTTGAGGTCTTCTTCCATCCAGGAAATCACCAAATGGTGGAATAAAAACATCTTCTAATTAAGCAGCTCTTAAGCAAATTCATTTACATATGATTTGACTTGGTTAATAAAAATGGATTAAATTACCTCCCTTCTGGGGCTGCAGCGCATCACTGTAATAAGCACCAGAAGACAGAACAAAGTGAAATATAATTCCAAGCATTCAGGCAACATGAAGTGGTTTCTAAGGATAAGATGGGAAGCCTCAGCCAACCAAAATGGCAAAGGAAGTAGGCAAGAAGCTCAGTAACAGCATTAAGTTCCAGTCTCTTCCTCCAATTCATAGATTTTTGTGCTAATTCCTTCATAATCTCCTTATTCATAACAGTTGTCTGATGTGTGGATTACAACAGCTAACTCTTACTTTGTTCCAAAATTCCTTTTCAAAAATAACAGATCACAAAAATAAGCACCTGAATTTCAGGTTCAAAGGTTCAAGTTCAGCCTTAGATCCCTGGCAATCATTGAGTGACTGAAGGATCTAGGCTTAATCCCAGTGCACACTTAGCTTGTACCAAATGCAAGACAGTGCTACTCGATCCATTGGACGCAGTTTCATCAACTTCTCTCAACAACTCAGTGAAGAATATTATTATTGTAGTGACCATTAATGTAGTAGGTTGTAGAGCTGAGAGCACAGCTGTGGAGTTTAGACTCTAGTTTCACAACCTTACACTTCTATTCGATTAGAAAGCTTAGTTAGCTTATTTGTCCCCTAGTGTTCCTGTCTGCCAAACGGATGGATATAATCACACTCACTGTAAGGATTGATACACTGTGTCAACTCCAGGCCTCCAGAAGTTTCACTAAGCAACTCAGCAGGGGACCAGGGTCCTCACTTTGTAGACGTCCCCATCGAGTACAAAAGGAGGCCAGAGAGACGGTATGAGCGCTACACCCCTCCTGGGGAAGGGGGAGCCTGCTCTTGTTGGCTTTGCTGTCTTCTACAGCCTTAAATTGTTGTCCCTCTGCTGTGCCACTCTACCTTGGAGACAGCTGACTACAGACTGAAACCTCCACAAACTGAACTAAATAATAATAATAATAATAATAATAATAATAATAATAATAATAAACTGAACTAAATAAACCTTTTCTTCCTCCATTTACAGCATTGGGTATTTTGTCTCAGCAACAAGAGAAAAGTAATTAAGACCCTAACCTCAAGTGTTCTTGAGACAATTAAGTTACTAAATATAAGTGTCTGAAACTAAACAGCCCATTAACTAGGAGACATTATCACTAGCTTCACGTGATACATCCAGCACAAGACAGGCTATGGACCTTGCCCAAGGTCACTTATCCAACCAGTAGAGCAAGGCTGCAGTCACCCACCTCACTACACAGCCTCCTATCACGTTTATCCCAAAACCAACACTGCATAAAAGCTACCTAGGTTATTAACTGTAGCTGTCATTTCATTAAATCTGATCTCTGAAATTCATTTTCATTTGTTGGTGTTCTTATGGTTTATTTGCATGCTAACTTTTGCCTTATTAATGATTATCATGACTGAGAGTATGTTCTAAGTAGATTGGAATTGACATCAGATGTTCAAATTGTGGAGGAGAAAAAAAATGGTTGTGACAGGGTGTCTCAGTTACTATTCTCTTGTTGCTGAAACAAACACACAACACCCAAACTGAAGGAAAGAAAGGTTTATTTAGCTCACAGTTACTGGAGGTTTCAATCCATAGTTGGCTGCAAGACAGGGGGCACAGGGCAGAAAGCATCAGTTCATGGTGGTTGCAAAGAGCAAGAGGAGCCAAAGGAGGAGTAATATCAACAATGGTGACAGAGAGTAAGTCTGTCTCTCTTACATTACATTTTAGCTCTCTGCGCCAGGCTAGGGGAAGTATACACACTCATAATCCCAGCAGTACTAAGACCCAGAAACCCAGCCTTGGATCATCCATAATCCAAGCCTTGAATCACCCATAATCCCAGTGGATCATGAGTTAATCACAAACTCTAGAAGTACCCATCCCATGATTGCATGAGGCTTTGAGGGGACAACTAGACACAAACAATAACACAGGGTTTCACTTTGTAGCCTGGGATGGCCTCAAACTCACAGTGATTCCCTGCCTCAGCCTCAAAAGTGCTGGGATTATAGATGTGTGTGTCACCACACCCAGCCTTAAAGAAGTGTTTCTTTAAGGAACTCTATATTGGCATAGACATCCACAGTTACTAAATGCTTCCTGGGTTGCTAAAGAATAGCTCTCTGGTGTTCAACACCAGTCTCACTTGATGAGTTCAGAAGAATTGGAGGGATGCCATTAACAGAAGAAGATGTCCCAGTTGAGTGGAAACTAAAGTAAAAGAAACGTGCTGAGCACACGACTGATGTCAGTGGCAAGAGCACAACAAAACAAAGCAATTCTATTGCTTCTACCAGTTCAGGAGGAAACTGAGGCAGCTTCATAAGGAAAGTAAGCTTTCTGGGGGGCAAGAAAAAACAGGGTCAGTCTTCCTTTTACTGAAGCTTAAGCAAAGAAAATAAAGAGCAATCACCTCCCACTTATGTTTTTCTCCCAGAGAAATTTTCCTCCATCCCTCTTTCCTGGCAAGTGAAACAAAAACCAAAACTCAGATGCCCTTTAGGGTGTATCTCTGTTCCATTAAAATGAATTAATAAAAATGCAGGGAATTCATCTATTTCAAACTGCACTGCAACAGGATGCTTCTGGCCTGAAATCCAGACTGCATGGCTTCAATTCCCCTTTCCAAGTGGCCTAAGTGACTGAATGTAGCCCCTCTTTGGGTCATGCTCTGTCTCATATTTCTCTCTGCAAGCAGCTCCCACCACTGTAATTCGGTGGGTGAATGAGTGCAGGCGGGTGACGCTCCAACAAATGGCACTCGGGTCTACACTGATTCATTCTGAGGGCAGCAGACACTCTGCCCGAGCGCAGGCATCACTCGTGACGGGAGCCCTTCCTTGTGACCCCCACCCAGCGCCCAATCCTCATCGTGCTCTGAGACCACAGTCGGTGCCACCCACACCCACAAACATGCTGTGTAACTGCTGCACAATGGATGTCACACAGCTCTCATTTTTATAGCTCATAGTTTGATCTCTTATTTGTCTTGTAAAGGAAGTTAGATATGGATGTCTTCCCCTCTTAAGACTCCTGAGGTTTCCACAGTCTAAAGATGCTATTTCTAATTTTGATCCAAAATGGAGACCACTGAAGTCTCCATTAAGGAGCCATCATTTTCATGGCTAACTATGGCCACAAGGTGTCGCTGTTGCAAACAGGCCCGGTGCAGTCTGGTGCTGTCGCTGTGATTCTTTGCACCCCTTCTGGTGGTGTGTAAATGTGGGCAAGAACAAAACTCTTAGGGTAGTTCAGGCCTGCCATTATGTACACAGAATGAACATAGAAATGCAGCCAGGAGTAAGAAATGACCCCCAACCACATTGTGTGTGATCATATAGAAGAGGAACATTGGGCATCCAGGTGGAGTGCCTTGTGTTTCGTTAATTCAGCCTTGTCTACACATATGAATGTACACAAAGCTTACAATACTTACTTTCTTGCTGGGACAGACTACCTGGCAACTTAAGGAAGGAGTTTCTTTTAGCTCATGTCTCTCTCAATGTCAGGCTGTCTGTAAGGCAAAAAAGCCAGAGAAACATGGTGGACAGGAAGCAGAGTATGGAGTGGAGCCAGATAGAGAGACAAACCTGCCCAGGCCACGCCCCCAGGGACACACCTCTTCCAACTGGACCCCACCTCCTGATAGCATTGTAAGGCCCTGTACACCAGTCATCTTCTGTAAGTCCCATCTTTGAGGATATTTGGTTTGGGGGCACATTTTACATTCTAAGACTATACTACTAAGGGCCTCTTCATATTTGCATCCACTTATTTGTAAATATGATTCTAAATGACTCATAGGAAAATAATCTTTAAAACAATAAAAATTAAGACAAGGGCAGGTAAGGAATTCTTGGCTATGGAAGATCCTATAACTAGACTTCAAATTAGTATTGAGTGTCCAGAGAGCAAGGAAAAATGAGAAATATAATGACCTATTCACTTCCTATTGTTTTCAAGCCTTGTAGGAGGATAAATGCCACTATATCGTGATAGGTGAACATTTCCTATCTTTAAGAGTTGATAATATTAATGTGGCAATAATTTGATGCATTTTTAAAAAGTAATTTTTTCCTTGGTACAGGGCATCAAACCCAGGACCTCATACATGCTAGGCAAGCACTCTACTACTGAGCGACAGCCCCGGCCCAAATTTTTATTGTTTTGTTGTGCTATAGATTGAACCCAGGACCTTTGCACTGAGCTGAATCTCCAGCCCTTTTATTTCTTTGATATAGGGTTTTGCTAAGTTGGTAAATTACCCAGTTTGAACTCATTTACAATCCTCCTGCCTCAGCCTTCCAGAGTGCTAGGATTATAGACTCCCATGACCTATGCCTAGCTTACTACTTATTTTGTATTGAGACAGGGTCTCCCTACATCACTGAGGCTGGCCTTGAACTTTTAATCTCCTCTCTCAGCCTCCCAAGTACTGGAACTACAGGTGTGAGCCACCACACCAAAATTTAACATATTAAAAGGAAATAAGATTTGATGTATTAGACAGAGTAACAATATAACTTGTCTCCTAAACCAGCACACTTTTCAGACTGACATGAGGTACATTAGTGACATCAGAATGGTGGTAACAGCAGAATTATTCCATGTAAATGGGCATATCTAGCTTCCCCAGCTCTAGGACATGTGAAAATGTTGGGCTCATTCTGGTTCCTGACCATATGCAATTTCTTTCTAAGGACATTCACACAAGTTATATGTGAACCCCAGGTTTTCCTGTAAAAACCTGTCCATTACTTACCTCAGAAGCTAACAGTTTTATTTGCTCTTCAATCATTATTTCTAAAATATGGATAATTTTATTCACAACCAGTTCTGAATACTCTGTGTGCCTATTCAAGAACTTTCAATGGCCCTTGCAATTTTAATTTAAGAGGACATTACAGGAACTTTCCTGAGTGTCCTTTGCTCTTGAGGAAATGTGGCATTTTTTTCCTCCTTGTTCAAAGCCCAGCATTAGGGCACCTGCCTTTGTCTCTCAGTGTACTTTGTCTGCTAATAAATCATTTCTGAAAGTCACAGTTCAGCTCACCCTGGAAACATAAAGACTGCCTTAAGATTTTTGAATCACATTAAAAGCCCCAGCTGATTCTTCCCCCTAACAGTAGCAGTGAACTAAGCACTTGTATCTATGGACGGCAACGTGGGATGTAGTTAGATCCTGGGGCGGACCCTCATGGATCGGATTAGTGCCTTTGTGAAAGGAAAGCCAGGAGGAGCCCAGAAATTCTGATTCTGTTGCCCAGAATTGCAGGGAGCACTCCCTGCAGCCCTGCTGTGTGGGCACTCTGTCCCAACTCCCTCTCTAGGAGAAGTAAATTCTATTGTATGTGAGCCACCCAGTCCTAGGTGCTCTGCTGTACCAGCCTAGACTGACTAGGACATAGCAGCATCCCAACTACTCAGATGAATTAAGTTGTACTGTAGTACACAGCAATACCAATAAATAGCTTTTATTGGTTATGTATCATGTCCCAGGGCCAGACACCTGGCTCATACTTTCTTGTTCATTTTTACCACTATCCAAGAAAGTGTGGTTCTCCCCATCTTACAGATGAGCAGCCTGGAAGCAAAGAAGACAAACTACTTGCCACTGCTATATGGAAGGTAAATGGTAGATTGAGGTCTCAAACCCAAGTCTGTCTGGTTCTTAGCAACTATATTCATTCTCATGTCACCTTTTACCTCATCTCATCTGGTAGAAACTGCTTAGGAAAGAAGGGCTCAGGGGAAATAGGAAATCTTCTTTCCTAACATTTTCCTGTCTTCCTAAGAGAAACGTCTCTGAAAAGGGATTCTTAGGTGCCAATCCACATAGTGATAGCAGCAATGCCATTCACCCCATCACGCAGAAGGGTCTAGTGACCCCAGGTAAATTCTCTCTTTCCTTCCAGTAAAACAGGAACACAGGCAAAGGTTGAGGGTAGGATTTTATCCTTAGAAATATTTATTGTTTATGAGTTAGACCAAAGAAACGCTTTGGGGAGGTAATTTGGTTAGAGAATCAAATTACAGAAGACTGAAAAGGTCAAGGTCTTAGGAAGAGGTTTGCTAACATAATTGGATAATGACATTCTACATAAAACAAAAGGAGGCTGAAGATAAAAAGGTATGTGTGATTCCCTTGAGTGGAGAACTACAGAAGTGACCATCACCTTCTCTCTGGATTATTAAAGACAGCAGAGTTTGCTTTTCATTTCTGAGACACAGGCTTTCAAGGTTGTAATATCTATCATTTCCAAAGACCATAATTTCTCTTCGCTTTATTTTTCCCCAAAATATGACCCAGGAGAGAGGAAAGGCTAGAATTGACTTACAAAGAGCCCTGTAAGACAAAGTTAAATTTATTCATTGCCATAGAAAAGTAATGCAAAATGGTAACAAGACTGTGGATTCTGGCGCACTTCTAACATGAATGCTTTGGGAGCTCTTCCAAATACAAACCCTAAACATCATTGCTTGGAGAAGAAGCAACCTGCACACACATGTTCTTCACCTGCTCCCAGGTCCTACTGATGGTGCCACTCAAAGCCTCCTCGATCACAAGATGCTACATGTGGGGCACTGAGTCCTTCTCATACCCTGAATAAAGGTGAGTCGTGGTATAAGGAAGTTCCCAGTGTCTTCAGTACCAAGATGGCTGAGAAAACGGTGAAGAGAGAGGGCTGCCATCCCTGTGTTTAAATTAATTTAAACCTCACAGACCACCATTGCCGCCCTCTTCAACCATTTTCAGGGGTGAAGGGCGTGGTTATCCACAAGCAGCACTGCTGTCTGTCTTCATCTCTCCTCAGGGACGTGACCTGTCGCAGTGTGAATCTGCTGCTCCCACCAATCAAAAGATGGAGTAGAGTCAGCTTCATCTGCCATCTGGGCTGGCCCCCATTTATTTTGCTTATGATAGAATGGATGGAATATTGTTTGCCCTCAACCATGAGTGAGGAAAGCAGGCTATGAGCTTCCATTCTTTTCCCACAGCTACAGTTCCCACCTGAGAACTTGCCCAGAGAAAACCCTAGACAACATCTAGTGGCAAGGCCCTAACTGTGACTGTGCGGCCTTCCTGGTCACTTTGCCCCCCCCCCACTGCTGGACATCAGCCCAGTGCAGTAACATGAGGGGACACAGTTGAGAACAGCACAGGTACCACACAGGTGACCTGTGGAGTCACGAAAACAATGCCATCGCTATAGTAAGTCACTAAACTGAGATGCTTTGCTGTGTAGCAATGGGTTTCTTATGCAGTACACATCTGGGCATGAGATCTAATGCAACACTGCTGAATCTGTGTATAGAGCTCTTCCCCTTGAGGGGAGCCCTGAGGTGAACAAGTACTTACTCCATTTATAACCAGTTATCCTCTAAGATCAGCAGCTGATCCTGCTCTTAGCCTGCAGCAAATTACATATGGTCAGCATCTTGCTACCTACAAGCCAGGCCCCCCATACCAACAAACCAAGTCCACCAGCTCCGGTGTTAACAGATCCACCAGCACTGGTCACACTGAGGAGTGAATAAGCAGTAGGAACAGAGGATGACCATTCACAAAGGTTCAGAGCTTCCTTAGACTAAGGTACAAAGCTGCCATTGCACTGAAAAGAAAAATGATTTCAATTGAGAATGAACGGTTGAAGGTCCTTTAGGAAGAACCATGAAGGAGCAATCTGTTCTATGAAGTGGCCTAGTATTCTGCAGAGGCCCAGGCCAGAGCAAGCATCTGTACTCCCCATCTCTCCACTTCCAGGAGCCCCTTCTATTCATTTGCCTTCGGGAACTCCAGGCTTTGAGAGCTGGGACTTTCAGATTCACAATAATTATTAATTAACAATTTATTTCCTGGGTCTTTACTCATAAAAGATATGTCTGACCTCAAATTAAACAGTCTAATCAGCGTGAAATAAAATGTTAGCATAAAAGATATTCCTGACTTCAAATTGAACAATATAATCAGCACGAAATAAAGTGTTAGCACACTGAGCTACTATAATTCCAGTCAAAAGCCAAGAAAAAGTGAGGCTTGCATATTTTTTCACAGTCCATTTCACAAATGATTTCTGTTATGTTTCTTTAAAATACTGAAGAGAGTTGAAGTACTTTCATTAATGCTTGCTACGATTTGTCAGGGCCTAAGCTATTACAGAGAAAAAAGGTAGAATATTAAAAAGAATAGCTGTCAACACTTCTGTATTGCCCAAAGTTCACAGGTACTTAAAGAATTCTTACATAAATACATGTATAGATTTACATATGGGTTCAAAAGTTCTACTTGCTACTCCCTTCATTCTTCTAAAATGTGGAAGAAAAGTTATAGAATTGTTCTTTGTTAAAATCCACACTTTCCAAGATTATTTCAAATTATTTTAATAGCCTTATAAAATTACTTTGAAAATTATGATCATTAAATACAAATTTTAAAAACATAAAGAAAGATTAATCAACACCCATGGTTAATGCAATTGCTTGGGCCAAAGAATAAGCTAACATCTGAGCATTCTGACAGCCCATACAAGAGGGAAGGGTGGGAAGTGTGTTCCTAAGGAGTAAAGCCTATCACCACATTAGGGGAAAAGGATAATTCTACCAGCCATGGAGTTCTATAATGTGTTACTACTGGTGTAGCTAAGGTGGCCTGAAGGCAGCTTTCCTTTTAAATATTACAAACTCACTAAAGATGATCCAACCACAAACCCTATTATTTTACATTTCAGATTTTTCTGAGCTCCTTTTCTGTAGTGTTCTTAAGTTCAAATTTCAGTGCTGGGCAATTTTTGATTTTTTTAACTTTATATTGCAATCATTGCTATCAGAAACACTGATTGGAAGATATCCCATTCCATTAATTTTTCACATTTTACTCAGATGTTATCCAATTGTTAGACATTACCAGTTTCTTAAAAACAGAAATACAACCAGCAGACTAATTTTGTCATCAAGCCCTTTCTATAATTTATTCAATCAACTTAGAATATGTTCCCAAGAAGAGGATAACTATAGATGAGCATTTATGCTGTTTTTTTTTTTCAATCTGTTGCAAAAGGAACATATTTCTCATTGACAGTTTGGCACATTTAAGAAGTGCTAGAGACAGAATTACAGGTCATGTTGTACTAGCTCTTGAGTACTCATCTGTGGCTTATTGGCATAGTTTTTTCTGGCTGGGCAGTCATAGTACATTTTTAAAATTTCATCTTTTTTATTAACTAGTCTTGCTTGCCCATCTCAGTAATCTGGTCTTAAATAATAAGGCAACACAACATTCTATCAGTGACTAATCAAAATTTGCTATATTGATGATTTTTTTAAGCTAAACCTCTGAAGGGTTAAGACCAAAAGTCAATGACTCTTTAAACCAGAGATTGCTTATTGGAGACAAGATGCCAAATCTGATATCCAATGTTTTTTGTTTGGCTTTTGTTTTAATGATTGTGTGCTTTTAATTTTTTTTTGAATTGCCTAATTTTTCAGATGGCATCTCACTGGAATTCTGCACTTCCTATTTCCCTGTACAGTCAGAACATCTGTAAACACCAGGTATATATACACCACCACCTGGCAGCAGAGGTGGGAGCTGAAGAGAGAGAGGTTTAGCCAGATCTGTGCCTCCTCGCCTTCTGCTGTCTGCCTAGACTGCAGGGCATTTGAGTCTTTTGGCTATGGATGTCTTGGGTGGAAAGTGTGCAGTGTCCACACGTGGCAACTAATGACACAGCTGCAGAAAGCTGCCAGGTGAGCTGAGACGCAAAAAGCTTAAATGCAGTGATGTCTTTAAAAGAGCCAGGAAACCAACATTTTGCTGGGTAACTTTAGTCCATGGACAGTCTCTCTAAACTGGCTTCTGTATCAACGGAGATCAAATGGAATGTATGGTCCCAGTGTCCATCCTGGATATCAAGATATTATTTAGCCAATTAAATTAAAACAAGTCCCTGGCCAGTGGTTTCTCAGATCACTTTCTGATTTCCCTGCTAGGAGAGGAGGCCAGGGCCAGCTTTCCTATAGGACGAGCAGCCTACACGGAGCCTCCTCCATGTGCCAAAGACACACAGCTGAGGCCTGTGTGGGGGCCACTACTGCAACACTGCTTTCTGCTCACCAAGAACATTCCAGACCGAGCAAATGTAAACATACAACAGTTTCAAGCAACCCTATGTGACGCTGGATTTCTATAAATACCCACATCAGCCAGCATTGAAAAAGCCCTTGCCGTCAGAGCACCAACAAACAGACATTCACAGATGTACCCATACCAAACACATGCCATGTGAGATCAGAGAATGAAGGAATAGTAGCATTTTTTCAAATACAGAAGACCAAACATATTTTACTTCAGTGTCTCTAAAATTGCCACTTTCAAATGGTTTGAAAGATCTAACGGAAGGAAGAAATAAATGTCTTCCCTGAAGGGCTGGAGAAAGAATTCCCTTAAGTGGTTTAAGGTTATTATCATTTGAGTGGACAGTAGAGTTTTTAAACTTTATCCTTTTTATTAGTATATATTTGTCATACGTATTGATCACATTCATCATAGGGAATTTGACCTGAACGTAACCCATCGTGATTCCATTCTCCTACTTTGCCTTCAGCCACTCTTCCCCTCAGCTCCGACGGTGCACTTTGCAATGTAGCACCTTAGACCAGAGGAATTACTACACACTGTGGCCTTTTAAATGCCAACATAAAGGTGCCACCTGTCTTTCTTAAGAAAAGACTATTCTTGATCTGAATGTCGACCCTTCTGGGTTTTGTTTTTTAACTTTAAGATTCCTTATGTTTAAGAAAGGCTGGTATTAGCACTCAGGAGGCTGAGGCAAGAGGATCACTGTGAGTTTGAGGCCAGCCTGTGCTACATAGTTATTGCAAGGCCAGCATGAACTATTTTTCAAGATCATGTCTCAAAAGAAAAAATAATTTCCCATAATGAATGTGATCAGTATGTACAGCAAACTTATACTAAGGGAAGATAAAGATTTAGGGCCTGGGAGATGGCTCAGTGGAATAAGGGTTTCCCTGGCAAGTGCAAAGGTCTGAGTTCAATCCCCGTCAAAAGAAAGATTCAGAAAAAGAAAAAAAAAAAAGACTGATGTTAATAAGATGTGTCTTTGTAAAAACATCCTTTCAAAGAGTTAATGCTTAATTTTTTTATTCTTTTTAAATGTTTATTGAACCAATTTTGCATGCTTATATCTGGTAGTCTGAACAACTAATTTAAAGACAATATGTGATATAACAACCACCATTGAATTTCTATCATTTCATTTCATAAATTCTGTATCATTTCTAATCTTTTTACTCCTTTTTATTCTCTTTAAAAAATCCTTTCAACAAAATAAAATGTTTCAACTGACTCAGCTGAAATCCTTCTCATCTGGCCTGTGAAATCAGAACATCTGGGCAGCACTCCACTGGCTGGCTGCCACATTGCCACATATACTGTTACAGAGCATTCTTTCTGTGATCTGGCTTATTAATTGGATGAATCCTCTCACATTTTCACTCATCTGTTTTACCAAGAATTTTTTGTTTTTTTTACAAAAGTGTTCTACCCTAGAAGCTTCACTAAAGTTTGCACATTACTTACTAAATTCAATGAACAGGCAAGGTCCCCCACAGAGCTTCAGAATGCCTAGGACTGGGCCAGGGAGAAGGCTTAATGGAATAAGCACTTCCCTGGCAAGTGAAAGGGCCTGAGTTCAATCCCCAGTTCCGCCAAAAAAAAAAAAAAAAGAATGCCTAGGACTATAGACCACATAATAAGCCTCTTTGTCTACTCTCTGGTCTACTTTTCTAGATGAGATTATGTATGCAGGCTTTGCAACTTAAGGACTCTTCCAAACTTAGCTGGAAATACCAAAAATGCATTGATTTGAGTCTCATTTATTCCAGTTACAAGACCTATTGACAGAGCCCAATCTCTCGCGGTCATCTGTCAACTGACAGCAACATGAAATTATACCTCATAAAAACACAAGATAATCCTCAGCAACAAAATCAAGGCAGGAGCCATCACAAACCCTGACTTGAAATTATACCAGAAACCTACTATGAGAAAATCAGCATGGTACTAGGAAAAAAAAAAAAAAATCGGCAGACACCACTACAGACACACTGAACCAATATATCATTGACAAGGGGACCAAACGTGCTCACAGAATAAAGATAGCCACTTTAATAAATGATGCTGGAAAACCTGGCTCTCCATATGCCAAAGACTAAAATTAGTCCCGTATCTATCACCACACACTAAAGTTAAACTGGTTCAAAGATTTAAATATTAAGACAGAAACACTGAATCTACTGTAAGAGAAAGTAGATAGAAGTCTTGCAGAATCTTGCAGGCATAGCGGTAAGCAGAGTCCACGAACAAAAACAAAACTGCATGGGAAAAACTTCAAAGAATGAACAATTGGAAGCTCATTTAAAAGTTTTTACACATCAAAATAAATGACCAATTGAGTGAAAAGAAAACACACGAATTGGGAAAAATAATTAGCCAACTGTCCCTCAGATGAAGGCCTTCTATCTAGAACATATTAGACTTAAATTGGGAGACAGCTTGGTGGTCTGAGCACCTGCCTAGCAAGCACAAGGGCCCGAGTTCAGTTCCCAGCACTGCATGCCATTCCAGCACTGTAACCCTGGGCAAGCCATGCTAGCCACCAAAACTTGGCATGGTGATACATGCCTGTGATCCCAAAACTGGGGAGGCTGAGACAGGAGAATCACTCTGAATCTAAGCTGCACAGCAAGACCTTATATAAAATAAATAAATCATACTTTAAAATTTATAAAAAAGAAATAAAATAAGTCAGGCCCCTAAAATTCAAAGACTCCATCCAAAAAATGAGCATACTTCTCAGGTGAAGAAATTCAAATGGAAAATATATAAAAAATGTTCAACATCATTGGTCATTTGATAAATACAAACTAAAACAACACTGAGATTCCATCTTACTTCAGAAAGAAGGGCTGTCATCAAGAAATCAACCAATAACAAATGCTGGAGAGGCTGTGGGGGGAAAAGAACCCCTCTCCCCTGTTGGTGGGAGTGCAGACTGGTACAATGGAAATCAGCATGGAGATCCCTCAGAAAGCTAGGATTTGAGGTCCCATTCAACCTAGCTTTTGCCTTCTGGGTATTTTTCTACACACACACACACAAAAAAAAAAAAAAAAAAAAAAAAAAAAAAAAAAAAAAAAAAAAAAAAAAAAAAAAAAAAAAAAAAAAAAACCTAAAACTAAAAACATCATTCCACAGCAATATATGTGCACCCAAGCTTCTAGCAGCACAAATTGTCATAGCTAAATCTTGGAAACAATCCAAGTTCCCATCAACCAAGGAATGGATTAAAAAGATGTATTTTTTGTACAATGGAGTATTACTCAGCTATAAAGGTAGGTAAACTCGGGATTTTGATAGGTAAATGGATGCAACTAGAGACCGTACTCATAAATGAAATAAATCAGACCCCCATGTGCAAATATTGTATTGTCTCACTGGTGTAAGAACCCGAGCAAATAGATAAAATATGAAAGGCACAATAAATACTGTGAAAGGGGAAAAATCTGTTCAAAGGGAAGGAACAACTGGGATGAGAGAAGGGATAAAAGAAAGAAGAAAAGAATGGGAAAAGAAATATATACGTATATACACAAGGTAGCTTAGATAATTATACTACTAATTTCTACTAGTTTATTGAAAAGAGCAGTAAGTGCTTAGATTGTTTGATCAATTTTACATGCCTATATCTGGTAATCTGAGTAACTGCTTTGAAAAGAACAATATGTAATAAAACAATCCTTGTTAATTTGCTATCATCTTGTTTTGAAATTCTGTATCATTTTATCTTCTATTTATGCGCTTTAAAATAAAAATACTAAAAACGATTTCCAAAACACCAGGACTAACTAGGGTATCAGTCTGTTTTCCTGGCCCTGAGACAAAATACCCAACACCCATAACTGAAAGGAGGTGACATTTACTTGGGCTCATGATTTCAGAGGAATCCGAGGCACATGGCTGGCTGCCTCCAAGGAAGCAATGCAGAGGCAGAAGGGCAGGTTGAAGAAAAGCTACTCAGCCTGTGGGAGCCACAGAAAGAGAGAGAAAGAAAGAGAAGAGCCAGAGACAGGAACACACTCCCTTCGCAGGCCACACCACCTCCAATTAGGTCTACCTCCCCACAGCACATTGGACTGTTAGCTCTTCGACACATTAACCCACTGATAGCTACAGCGCCCTCAGGACCAATCTCATTCCAAGTGCCCCGCCACTGAGCATGAGACTCTGGAGGGACATTTTAGATCTAAAGCATAACAAGGATTAAATAAGCAATCCTGACCAGAGTAGCAAAAGAGTACTTGAAACATAGTAAACTCTCAGCTGTTCTGCAGAAACAAATTAACCACTGAGACACTCTGGGTAGAGCTGGAAATATCCGTGACTAAGGGAACCACAGTACTTGTTGTTTGTTTACTATTTCCTATGCGGGCTGACACCATGGGTCAACAGCTCTACATCCGCTTAACAAGCACAATGCTAGATCAAGCAGCATCTGGTGAAGTTTGACTAGCATGATCCTTGGGCAGAATTCTTTTTCCAGCCAAGCAGGGAAAGCAGTCATTTTTTTTCCACCAGGTTACTCACTGAATCACACCTACTGAGAGTATTTCCCAAGCTCTGGGAACTGTGCTAAGTGCTGGGAATAAACGACTAGACAGAGTCATTGGCCCTTAGGGAACCCCTAGTAGACTAGGGGAGAGGTAAGACCATTGCCAGCTCCCAAGGAAAGGCAGTGGTGCCATAGCACACCCAAGTTTCAGCCAGCACAGCCTGGAAGGAAAGGCAATTTCAGTCAGAACTTCCACACTATCTCCTTTAGAGAACCTTAGACATGATTTCCTTTTTCAACTTTCCCTCTTGGCATCAACAAAAGGGATGTGCTGCTGGTAGACAGCCTTTATTTCTCCTGGGGGAGCATTAATAATGGGGTAATGTGGGACTGCCTCTTCCTGACACTATTTATTACAGCTGTAACTCTGTCGATGTGCAAACTTTCAGGGTTTATTTATTTCTACTGTGGTCACACTGAGTGGACCAGATCATTTACCATCCTGCTGCTCCATCAGCCAGTTTTTTTTGTTTGTTTGTTTGTTTGCAGATATAAGGCAAAGGGTATAAATGGTTCTGTGATAGAGGGCTGATACATCTTGTAAAACTCGGAAGGAGATCAAAGAAACAAGGTTATAGATTGACCATGTAAGGCAGAAATTACAGCAGCAATATGACTGTTGGCCAAGACAACAAAAACAAGAAGGCCTGGGCAGAATGACCATTAAAGGGCAGTCATTTCTCTGTTCTTGAGTCAGGTCCAGGCTCCTACTGCCCCCTTCATCCCGCATTCTCCTGGCTTAGTTTTCACTGGTAGCTGTCTCTAGCAGAACTGCCATGGTGAGAGCCAAACATCACACTGAAGCATCCACAGATCTCCCAGTTTAGCTCTTGGGCCTCTTCTCTGGTCCCTGCAGACCCAACTCATGTGGGAATACTAGGTTTGCCTTTACTACTGTCATAGCAGTAGACACAACCACAGACCTGGCTCCTCAAGTTTATGAACTTACGGAGACTGCCACTTACTGAGGCCTTTCAAAGACAAGAAAGGGGTGGCGAAGCCCTATCTGTTCCTGTTAGTGTTGTGTGTTTGGTTTGTGGCTTTTGGAATGTTGAAGATTTAAGAAATATTGTACCACAGTTAAGGAGTTACAGTAGATTTTAAGCGCTGACAAATTGCCATGTGATAAAGGGAGATGGTCTTAATATAGGATGAATGTCATCTTTCCACTTATAGGAACAGCCCAAGACTATAAACGCAATGTGGCAAAAGCATCAGACTAAACTAGAGGCTCCTGATGAACAGCAGGCCCTTCCAGCTGGCTCCTTGTCCTTCAGGGGTTTGGGGCCGGCACTATGAAGCTCTGAAGACCACCTGTTCTTCTCCCCAGTCATACACCTGACTTCCTGGTGATCCTGGAGCCCAGCCTGGAGGAAATCAGTGCAACTATGGGGCTTGATCCTTTTTGGGTCTTTAATAATACTAACAGCCCACTCTGGCACATACACCAGAGGTTAAGTTCCACTGCCACACTGGCTGGGGTGGAGTGGCTTTGCACTCCCTGGAGGCTGTTCACTTCCCGGAGGGCTATTCATTTTTAGGCCAAAGACCAGCACAATGTCTGGTATAGAGTAAAAGTTTCTTGGCTAAACACTGGCTAAGCCATTTAAATAGAACCAACTTTGTTGTGTGCATTTGTCAAATCAAATGCTGCTCAAAGATGAAATATTTCATCAAATGCTTCAAGAAACAATCTCTGCTCCAAAAGCCAGAAAGCATACATTTTCTTCCAGAAGACTTTTAGAACTTACAGCAATGGGAAAAAATCCTTCCACTGCCAGATCTGTAGGAATGAGGTTTGTTCTAAAGCATGTGTAGGACACTACACTGCATATGCCAATGCATTCAGAAGAGGATCCTTTCAATCTGAGAACCACAGGCTCTCAACAGTAATACTCATGATTGCTGTGCCCAAGAATTATATGGAAGCCACAGTAAAACTCAATAAATTAAATAAAATCAGAGACACACGGTGAAAGGTCAAATCACCAAATGTTCCAAATTCCTTCCAAGGAAGGTTTTGAATTGTTATCCTCATAAAATTATTTCTGCTCTGGATCAAAGTTTTTGTCCACAAAAGGCTTCTCACTATACACCACCCTTCTCACACACACCAGAGGACTTTCTCCTAAGTCCACCATTCACCATCCCATCTTCTGCTCATCAGAACCACACTGAATACTAAGTGGTAAGTACACCTGCCTGTGACAGGAACACTGCTACACCCCTCATACACTGGGCACTTCACAAGCCCCTCCAATGGCAAAGTCTTTATATACTCATGAGCCAAACAAGGGGCTCTCCTAACTTCCTCCAATGGATCCCTTTGATCCAGACCTCTTCATGCCAAGTAAATCCTTGGGCTTTTATGCCACCTGACATGTTTCAGGGGAGAAGGCAATGAACAATTCAATGATATAGTACTGTGTCAGATATCCATTGCTATATATAAAAAAAAAACCACACTAATGTTTGGTGACATATGAAATTAATCATAGGATACTCACAGATTCTCCAAGTCAGGAATTAAAAAGAGGAAATTTTCTTCTCCCCCATGAGGTTTAGGCCTTTGGCTAAAATGAGTTGAATAAACAGAAAGCTTGGAATGACTCAGGTGAGCACAATAGGAAGCAGAGTTTCACCTTCACAGTGACTTTTTCATTCACATGGGACCTAGGCTGGGACAGTGGAAGGATTGGTTGTGATGGGATTACTGGCTAGACCATCTCCATGTGACCTGCTAGAACGGCCAAGCATCTCATTGTAACCGGAACTTTTATGTGGAAACTGAGCATTCCAAAAGCACATGTTCCCATGGTACAAGAGGGAAACTACATGGGTACTAAGTCCCAGCCTCAGAAGTCATGGTATGTTGCCGTTACACTCCATTTGTCTAAGCGATTGCCCATGCAGGCATATTCAGAGGAAGAGACAGGCATTGCCTCCATAGAGGTGACAAAGGATTTGTAATCATTTTCAAAACAGATTAGTTTGGAACCACAAATCTTTTATACTTTTCCTGCAGGCCAAATATACTCAGCTCCTTCTCAAGACCCACTAAGAGTTTTGTTCCAAAATTGCATCAAGCTTAGGTTCAAGGCTCTGGGCACCACCTTCTCAGTCAGGCTAGGTATGAACGAGGTTTTGCAGGTTGGGGACTTTAGCTGTAATGCATCTTGGTCTCAAAAGTTGTTAACAGGGTGAGGGAGATCAGTAGAATAAACGCTTGCCTGGCAAGCACAAGGGCCTGAGTTCAATCCCTAGTTCCCCTCACCAAAAAAAAAAGTTGTTAACAAAGCAGACCAAGAACCTTCCTGGCAAGCACAAGGACCCGGGTTTGATCCCCAGTACTGCATACCATGCCTGCCTGGAATCTGGTGCTGGCCCCAAAACTGCATGGTGGTGTACACCTGCAATCCCAGTGCTGGGAAGTCTGAGACAGGAAAATTACTGTGTCTGAACTGCATAGTGATACCCTGTCCCAAACAAGGAAAAAGAAAGAAAAAAAGTTTTATTTTGTAGGGGAACAAATAAAAATATATGTATTTCCTAGAAATGACTGAGAGAAATAAGAATCCTCTATCAGCAGGGATAAGGGAGGATCATCCTGTAGGTGAGACCCTGCCACCTGGCCCTCAAGCACTGCACTGGCGTTGGAGAAGCTGAGTCCTCACCCCACTGCACCTTTAAACAGGCAAGAACATCAGAGCCCAGCAGCAGGCCGTGAACTGCCTAAGGTGTTCCCAGGGATCAGTTTCTCCAATTAAGCACCTGCAGAACACTGATATGTCAGGAGTCCCTAGTGGTACTCCCCTCCTAAAATCAAAGATTAAGTCAGCAGATGATCTTTTTTTAATTAACACTGTCTCCCAAAATGTTTCTGAAGCCATATGTACATTTTACCACTTTAAGGAAGTTTGTTTATTATGCTCAGCCTATGGCCAAATTGTGTATTTCATGATGTTCCAAAGAGCACCATGAAGTTCAAAGACTTCACAGCTGGACCAAACTCAAGAACAATTTCAGTGTTGACAACATATTTTAGAGCACAATACACTCTTAATCTTTTATTGGTCCAGAAGTGTAACCCAGTACAGCTCCTCACAAACTGACTCTGAAGAGAGAGTGGTAGACAGGACAGACACTTGATGGGAAGACTACGTAGGAAAGGGCCTTGCTAGCCTCGCAAAGGCCCCAAACTCCTGTTTTAAGGCAAAAAATTTTGAAAACTAAACATGTTTTCCATAAGAAATAATGTAAAAACCATGAAATTTGTTCTGGGTCCCAAAACTTACATTTATATCTTCATTTCCAGGACTTTAACAGATTTCACAGTGATTTCTTCAACTCTATCACAGTTCTCAGTTTTCTTCTTAGTCCATCAGTTTCTTTGAAGTCACAGTTATATTGTACACAAATGCAGTGCAAAAATGAAAAGCACAATGGTGAATACTCTAACACATTAACACAGCACTGTACGCTTTCTGGGCAAGAGGTACCTGGACCCACTGGTACCCGTCTGTATGGTGATGCGGTGCATGGCCTATACAGGTCTTCAAAAGTAGGATTTTCAGCTAAACTATCAAGTAAAGTCACAAACAATGAGCAGACTTTTTTTCAAACTCTTCCCATGGACAAAACACCTTCATTTTTGAAGGACCCTCCCCATATGAGACCAAATGTACCAAATCAATGACATATCCCATGATAAATACCACTGCGTGTGAATATGAGTATTTACCATAAAAACGATCTGAAACATTTTTATAATTTGCTCCTTGAAAGCTAGGTACAAGTTATTTTACAATGGATTAGGGTTTCATACTGATGATCACACATAGGAATTCTTATGAAGATGGAAAAAAATCTGGCCTATAAATCATTTTCAAATATAATGAAAGTTTCTGAATAATAAATGTAATCATGAATACATTTGGTGTGTTATGGTGTTTGATACATGTTTTTGTACAATTGTCTGTTCATCTTTGAGAGCCAACACAAATATTCAATACTCAAATATTTGTATTGACCTCAGGAAAGTGTTGATTCCAGATACAGCACTCAGCAAGCCTAACAGGAAATAGGGGGCTGGTGAGATAGCTCAGTGGACTAAAGCATCTGCTTAGGCAAGCTTAGACAAGCATAGGGACCATGACAGATCCCCAGCACCATAAGCGGTACCAGCCCCACCCCCAGGGCGGGCTGAGCTGGCTATAGAGTTGGGGCATAGGGACATATGCCTATAATCCCAGCACACGAGAAACTGAAAGCAGGAGGATCACTGCAAGTCTGAGGTGCACAGTGAGACCCTGTAACAACCAAATACATTTTTAAAAAGAAAGGTTAATAGGTATCATCCCAGGAATGCTTCCAGAGACATGATAGAGATATACACACCAGGGATGTTGGTTAAAAATTCATATTGTTTCAAGGCTTTGCCCCACACCTAGAGAACTCAAACTTCTGACAATAAAGCTCAGGAATCCTTAACTTTAACAGGCTTTCAAGTTTCCAGGGAACTGCTTGCGTACCAGCATTTCAGAAAAATAAAAATCAATCTAGGGCCCCTGTTCAGGGAAGGTGACAGGGACTGAAAAAAGTCTATGGGGATCTTAGCAGAATATCTTATCTCAAGCCCAAACCTGCAGGCATTCAGCAGGGGAGGTGCCCTGCAAGGCGCAGGCCATGGCAGCAGTGCCTGAGACTCAGTGGAATCTGAATTTCATTTATGTAGAAACAGTGTCAGTGATCTGCATGCTGCATTCAGCTCCCAGATGTCGAGGTCTTTTTCTCAACTGGGAATGAATAATTTATAATCCCATTGTGTTAAATCCAAAATAATAAGCCTGTCTGGCGAAGCAGCGCTGAAGGTCCAGGCTTTGAGGACATACTCATAAATCCTTAAGCACTTCTCTAACTAGTTGAAGACCATGTATAAAGTAGCTTTTGAGAAATACTGAGCTGGAGTTATGCGAAACTGTGGTCTGAAGAACATTGACAGCAATTATTCCAGCAAGAGTTTTTATGCAGATTCCTGGGCACCACCTCCAGCCTATCCTTAACTACAAACCAAGGGTAAAGCTGGGTCCCAGAAAACTGCATTTCTAAAAATGGTCCCAGAAAACTTGTGTACCTGATAGTTTAAGAACTGCTGCTTCCAACAGACTGACAGCCTTATTGATCTCCATTAAGGGGTAAGGACTACACCTAGGGCCACAAGCATCCCTGCATGGAAAGGAATAATGCTATTCCCTCTGTTTTCTGAAGGCATAGGGGCTGACAGTGGGAATCCCCAGCGATGAGGAGAATGCAGCCCAGGACCTATGGGTGCGCACCCTACTCCCAGGAGACATTTCCCTGGTCTTTTCCCTGCAGCCACTTTTTACTCTTCTGCTTGAGCTGCCTTGAAGTTTGTCTCCAGGGGAGTCAGCTTCACCTCATTTGTCTGAGGTCACTTCACCATAAGAGAAGCAATTTTCACCTCACTAGGCAAGATTGTGACTTCTGCAATGTGACTAGCCAGAAAATGACCCCAAGGGCTTATACACATCCTAGAGGAAGCTGAACGGCTACAGAAAGTTTATTTATTTTGAAAGGCCAGGTTCCACGTTTACAGTATAGGTGCCATGGGAACAAGGTGTAGTTGTCCACTCAGAAGTGTTTTGCAGCAGAATCCAAAGACATTCTGTGGCCCATCAGCACCACCTCCATCCTAAGTCCCAGGCTGGTGCCAGGGTGCGGGGGATGCAGAAGGCCAGGAGGAGCACAGAGCCTGATGCTGTGTCATTAGCAACAAGAACAAAGTGGCTCTGTCTATGGATCACTTGAATCATGATTAAAAGGGAGATATGGCATTTCTTCTAAGAAGTCTCTCCCAAAGATGAAGGAAACGAAAGAGGTCTTTAGAACCTGGATGTCTCTCTACAAGCTTATTTGCACATACAAAATACTAAGCTCTCCTCTCTGAGCCAGGAAAGCTGCCAATGAGACCCCATTAGTCAGTGACAGCCAGCCAGGTCACTTTGCAACTAGAGGCCAGCCTGGAGAAGTCACACCCCTACATAGCCAGCAGAAGCATTCTTGACTTCTGCCCTGAAAAATCACTTCTTCCTATATTTCATGAAACAAGTGCCCCTTCTCCTAATACTTTCTCATTTTGATACAGATGTGGAGGCAGAGAAATATTCCTTGATTATCAAAAGGAATAACGACAGTGGCTACATCACTGGTCCTAGAATAGGCCATCCTGGGCTACTGTTAACTACAAGACCATGGGCTGCACTTTCTTAGATCTTTCTGGTTGCAAAAGAAGCTAAGTATTTAGCTCTGTAAGTGAACATTCCCATTTTTTAATTATTAGTTCTACTTTCAATTTTAAACATTGTTAATATAGTAAGTTCAGGCTTTGCTTTAAAGATTGGGGCTGCAGTTGGAGCACCGGGTACTCCCAGGTGTCAGGAACCAAGGAAGAAAGGTTCTATCACAGTTCAGTCTCTCAGGAGTCGCAGGCAGACAGGAGCCATGTCCTGTCAGGTCCCCAGGGCTGTTGAGTTTAAATCATCTGATGCCTTGTGGGATCAGGGCTCAAGCAGCAAATTCAGACACATGTGCAGGCTCCCACCTCAGATTCTGCAGTGGGACATCCTGAGGCTCTCTCGTCCCCATAAGATGAGATATAAGAACTGTGCTCCCGAAGCATGTCCTTCCTTCTTCCTAATGAGGCCCTAAAGAGACAAGCTCAAGTGTCACCTTCTCTGAGACACCTACACTGTGTTTTCAGCCCATAAGCTCTCTCCCACTCCCACCTGTATCCTGTACACTGTCCAGACTGAGTCATGGGCCATGGAGCAAGGTACCAGGTGCTGCAGGATGCCAGGAGTGCAGGAATGCTGGGGAGAGGGTCAGTGTTGAGGTACCCCTTCCAAACAGCCTTCCACTTATATGAGGTCAGTGGGCTTCATTGAATCTCTTTTTGCAGAAAGGAAAGATAAGGGGGTCTCAGGAACCTGCCCAACATCACATAGTTGGAAAGAGGCACCAGTAAGCTTGAGTCCAGGGCTGGATCCCTGAAAGCCATATTTTCTTTCTGTACCACAGATCCTAGCTTAGAGAAATTCTAATTCAAGAAGCCAGAATAAACCTATAAGACCTGTTTAGCAAACAGAATGTAGCCTCTTCAGGGGTTTAGGAATGGGTGTACCCTATGGTGACAGTTTAAATAAACAGATGCCCACTAGTAGGAAACAACTTCCATGATGTTTGTTAATTACAGAAAGGGAGGCATAGACCAAAGGAAGGGTAGCTGGGCTATATTCTGTGAGCAGACCTGTAGCTTTAAGCTTGGGCTCCCACCAAAGTAGCCTCCAAGACAAGGATTTGGAAGTGGGCTGGTTGGAAGGAAATTCTAGGAAGCCCCAGTGAAAGGGGTGGGGAAGTGAGACAGGAGGAGAAGAATACTAATGGAGGTATTTTCACAACCAGGCTTCCACTCTGGACAACAGAGAGTTGGCTTCTGCAGCACCTGTGGGAGACTGCAGATATTTCTCACAGGCCAGAAGAAAGGCTTGAACTTCTTTTTGAGGAGTAGAAAGAAAGAGGAAGGAGACAGAAAGAAAAGGAGGAAGTAGAGGTACATGAAGGACATGCCCCTGGCTGAGTAGAACACAGACCCTGGAACCACTGACATCAAGCATTAATTTTAGAGAATCTGACATGAGCTGGCTGATGACATAGTTCCATGCATGCTTCTGATGCCATAGAAGAAAGTTCGTGTCTATGTCCAAGCCCCAGCTTCTGGACTACCAGCTGCCCTGGCTCCAAGACTCCAAAGGCATCTGTGGGGAGAGATGCGCGATCCCACCCAGCCAGCTGGTGCCAAAATCAAGGTCAGAGGCATGAGAGCTGAGCCCCTGGTAACAGTTAAGTCTTAACCAATTAGCTAAGACAGTACATCCCTCCTGGTCTGCTTTCTTGACACTAAAAGAGTCTGTTTAACCAACCTGGGTTAAATACTGAATGAAGTTTTGCTCGATCATAAGTTTGCTTGTTTCTTTCCAAGGAATGCCTGTCCTAGTGCAGTATCATAAGCCACGGCTCATCTCTTCCCACTGCCCAGACTTTTCTCTCTCAGTGGCTGTATCTTCACTCTTTCCAAGAATTCTTTACCAAGAGTTCTAGTCTATGAAGCTTGCTTAGAAAATAATCTGCAGAGGCTTAAGAATGCGTATGCCTCTTTGCTCCCTTGTTTTGAAATCTTTAAATTCACAGTGAAAAGGTGAAGCCCGTAATTCCATTACTTTGCTTCCCCAGGGAATATAGTATGGTTGTCATGGTCAGAAACAACACTAGAAATAAAAACTGAGAGGCTAAAAATGGGGACACGTATGGCACCCCTAGAAGGGGCAAGGCCTTGCCTCTTCTGCCAGTGCAAGGCAGAAGAATGGCACCTATGCCCCCTCATATGTTTTCTCATGAAAAACCATTAGCAGGAGCACACCCTGCCCCCCACAAAAAAAAGCCCTGCAATCTATAAAGAGTGAGTCTGCTCCTTGAACAGTTTTAAAGAAGACCTCCTGGCACATAATACCCTGCCTACTCCCAATCAGAACAACCCCTGATACAGACAATCCCAGTGCCTTCATGGAGACACACACAGGCACAAAGTGACCCCACATCTGTCCCATTCCTGTGCCCACATATGTCCTCCAGCAGGAGACAAAGTATGAACTGAGTAGGTGAAAGATCTTGAAATGTCTGGGCTGTATTCGTATTTGCACAGTTAGAAGATTCTTCCTGCACCTGTCTTCCTCTTGTCCATCTTGAAGGATGACTGATGCATGCTCATACGCTAACCAGCCAGCATTGACACTACCAACAGTCCAAAAGGCAGTGGTAGGCAAAATTAGGTATGAAACCAAGACAGCATGCTACCTGCAGAAATGTGCAAATTTGCAAATGCTCAGCATTTAGAAAAACATCACAGACCTAAAAGTTTGTCTCATAACGTTTAGGGGGCCTAAATGGTTACATCAGTTGTTAAAATGCCTGCTTATACAGCAGTCAGGCTCAGGATACTGTGGTTGATCCCCAGATCCTCATACCTTACCAGACCATCCCTTAAGGAATCTTGAGCCAGCACAAAAAAAAAAAAAAAAAAAAAAAAAAAACAGTTTAAACTAAAAATGAAAGCTTAGGGGTGACTTGAGATGAGCCGTCTTATATGCCTTCCAAAACTCTGAAACACCAGACACTATACCTGCAAAGGGGTTTATCTCAACTCCCACCACAAAGCAAGGACAAAGTTGAGACAAAAAAGCATTGAGTTAAGAAGTAGCAAAATTAACTTTTATATTACATGTTGTGGCTTCAAGAGGCAGGCTCCCCACAGGGCCAAACAGGAAAGGCAGAATTCATGCTGCAGTTTTTAGCTTACATAGCTTTCTACATCTGCCACTGTACCACCATGCTGTACCTCCACTCAGGAGGACAAGACCATATCTTATTTATTATTGTATCCCCAGGGCCCACATGCCATCTAGCACACAGTAGACACTCAGTGAAAGAGGAGTAAATTGAACAGTGTGTAACTGAACCAAAGAAAGGAACTAGCTGGACATCTAGTATGGAGTGACTTGATTGATAGAAGTTATTTCACCCACCTCTATGCAGCTTTCCGATGAACATCAGCCACATTTTACAGATAGAAAAACAGATTCAACAGGACTGGTAAGTGGTGGAGACAGGACTCAAATGCAGAAGTGCATGACTACAAAGGCAGCTGTCTCTTCCAAATGTTCACTGCCAAGCTAAGAAATCGGCTTCATGGCGCTCCTCACTCCCAGTGCAACTGGGGCTCTCTGCAACTCAGACTGTTGAATCTTTTGAAGTTGTGGTGATTCATCAAAACATGGGAAACCTAGGCTAGGGAGACTGTGCTTCACCAGGTCTCACTGGGGTGATAGATGGGCAGATCAGCCACCAACACCTAAGCTTTTATGCACACTTGCACTTTGAATAAGGATCCTAGCATGATGCTGGATGCCCCTGCACATGAATTATGGCTCAAGCAAGAAACACAACAAAGCAATTTGCCTCTGTAACTAATTCCTCTTGTCTCCAGTGCTGAAGGAGCAATACTTTAGCAGGCAGTGAGTTGGATAATTGGAAATAAGGGCAACTCTCTGGGCAAGCTGAGGAAGGCTGAGAGAGGCTGGTTTGTATCAACCTCAGAGCTATTTTTTATAATCAGTGTCTATGTGCAAATAAATAAATAAATATAGGAGGTGAAATAAGCAAGCCTCCTCCATCCACCAGCACAGGAAAATTCTCTTCATTTTTTTAATACTACCTTGAAGCACTACTAAATAATACTGAAACTCAACTTCTTGGCTTTGCATTTCTGCAGATGGAGCAAAATGTTTCCTGAATCAATGTTCTTTCCAATACGGTGAGAGAGGTGACAAGATCAGGACACTTTTGTAAAGATTTTTATTGCCTGCTGATTGCTAAGCAAGACCCAAACTTCTCTTTGCTTTTGTAGTCATTCTTGCTAGCTAGAAATGCTATCAGATCTATATGCCCAGAGACAGAGACAGAGACAGGACATACACACAGACACACACACACACACACACACACACACACACACACACACACATCTGCCAAACTCAGCTCCTTCTCCTCGTGCTGCCCCACACTTTTCCAGTATCAACCAACTCACACCTCAAACCAGCATCCTACCCCTGGTTTAGAAATGTATACCTGAGCCAATTTCTCATCTCCCATCCTACCAACCCATTTCTGATTTCCCTGGCCAGAGATTTCCCAGAATGAGATGTCCCAGATGCCTAATGAAAAAATTACAGGCTGGAGTCTCTCCTTGGGTAACCGATGATGGGAAACCAGTCCCAGGATGAGGATCTTTTTCCATTAGAGATTTCACAAATAGCACAACTTAGGTACAGTGTTGGGTGCCGGACATACTATAAGAGTACTCCATTCACTGTGTCTTTGCTCAGCAAACATGGCACCTACCTGAAGAAATCCCTGTAGCACTGCAGAAAGTGAAAGACAGAAGCTGCAAGAGCAAACTCAAGACACAGACGTGATCACAAAATCACTGTAAATATCATATAGTCTCCCTAGTATAAGAACTCAAAAGAAGAAATAGAAATACAAAGGTATAACACAATTGAAAGGAAAGTGAGAACTTGAGGATTAGACAATGGACAGGACAGGGGCAAAGCCATATATTTATATGCAGAAGACAGGGTAAGGCAATGATCCTGAGAATCTTCAGCAGGCTTTTGAAACTAGCAGTTAATTGGAAGGATTCTCACCCTGACTAACTATATATGCTGATACCTGTGAACTAAGCAATTGCACAGAAGATGGCAGTGTGTAATACTAGGGCCATGCTTGGAATGCCTGTCTGATCTTCTAAATACATACTGCTTGTTATGACACAACAATTACTGCCATACTGTCTCTCAAGTAAGTGTTTGTTTAAAAACAAAAAAGGGTAATCAATGAAAATCAATGTATGAGAAGGGGTAAGAAATTTGAATTTTCTTAGATGCCAAAGAGGGAGAAGACAGGAGAGATGTTTGCCCTGCTGGGAACAAAGGAAGGTGAAAAAAGAAAAATTCCCAAATGGAGAGCAACCATGTGGTGGTATTCAACAGAAGCTACTGGAGAACTTGAACAGTTAATTCTTAATAAAGCATCAATATTATAACATTAGAATCTCAGAAATCTCCAGTGGCTTCCTGTTTCCAGATTGTACTTCTGTCTACAGCATGCTACCCAGGGCTGGCTCCAAACATACCCCAGACCTATAAGTAGCACCCTGTGGAAGAGAGGCATCATGGCATCATGGCATCAGGGCATCATGGCATCAGGGCATAGAATTCCAGCTGGGCTGCACACCCCTTGTTGTGTGACCTTGTGGAACCTCACCTCCTTGTAGATCATTGAGTGGGTCAGACCACATGACCTCCTGAGCCTTGGATCAAGCACACCAGCCTTAAAGTGGCTTTCAGTTGCCCTCTCCCTGCCAGCCTCTATTCTTACTGATTGCTCCTGCCTTAGTGCTTGGTCTGCGCCTCTGCCCACTCAGTTGGCTTTCCTTCGTTTGATCTTGATCTCCTTCAGACCTCTCCATCCTCTGAGTCCCAGAAAGTGCCATAACAAATCAAAACTGCTAATACCAGGGAGCAATGTGTAATAGTAGGGTCATTCTTGGAACACCTGTCATTCTGGTCTTCTAAATACGTACTTCTTGTTCTAACATACCAATTACTGCCATACTGTCTGTCAAGAAAATGTTTGTTTTTTAAAAAGGGTAATCAATGAAATAGAGATAGCTCAGCAGACTAAAGCACCTGCTTAGGCAAGTTTAGGCAAGCATAGGGACAATGGTTCAATCTCTGGCACCATATGCCTTAGCGGCCTGCCCCCATGGTGGGCTGAGCACAACAGAGCGACAGAATCTAGTGGCACAGGCCTGTAACCCCAGCACTGGGGAGGCTGATAACAGGAGGATCACTATGAATACAAGCTGTATAATGAGACTCTGTAACAACCAAATACACTTTCAAAAATTGCTAATTCCAAGGGCCAACCAAATAGTTCAGTGGATTAAAGTGCAGGTGGAGCACAGCTCAGCCAATGGGCGCAGCTCTGCCAGTGAGTAAGAGGTCCAGGCCAACCACACCGGAGGGACCTTTCCCAGGAATCCCCTTTTCCAGTGATACCCGATTCCATCCCGGGGCCCCAGACACAGCGCAACACAGCCAGGAACAAACAGAGGGGAACCATAGGAGCTGCAGCAAAAATGAACTGAACACAACAGCTAGATCTAGGCCAGGCACAACTGGATAATCTCAAACTTAATAGACTGGCACCCGAATCTCATTACACGCTGAGGTTATAGCTGCAACCAAAGCTCTACACCAAAGGTCAGAGGTCAGTGCCATACAAAATGACAAAGACAAAGTGAAAAATAAAATCTCAGGCCTCAAGTCTACCAGTAAGTGCAGAGGACACAAGCTCAGCTGCAATGAATGAATTAACAGATACAGCAGCAAAGGAACAAGAGCAGAAAGGTATAGAGGAAATCCGACGAGAAATAATTCCTCAAATAAAAAAAGAAATATCTGCATACATCGCATCTGAAATAAAGAATCAAATGCAGATGGGGGGGAAGCAATGCTCACCCAGAACAAGTGCAGAGAGCACTATTCCAACTGAAATGTATGAATTAACAGTGTCTGAAGCAAAGACACAACATCAGAAAGGTCATGAGGAACTCAAAGCAGAAATAATTTCTGAAATCAAAAAAGAATTCTTTGAAAAAAAAGAATTCTTTTAAATCATAGCATCTGAAATACAGAAACAAGTCCAGAAATATACAGAGGAAACCCAACTTGGAAGAAACTCTGCAGAAAAAGAATAACTACCTCTAAAGAGGACATGGATTAAAAAAAAAAAAATACAGCATATCAGAAATAGGATGGATTCCTTGAATGAGCAGTATAGAAAAGAAATAGAACACATGAAACAGTCAAAGAGATATAGAAGAACTAAAAATATCAATCACGAGTCTACAAAACTGTTTGAGTGAAAGCAAAGACAAAATTTTGAATCTTGAAGACACTGATGCAGCTAGTGAAAAGGTGAGAAAGCATCCTCTTAAAAACAATGGGAATGCAGGAAAAAATAATCCATTACTTGGAAGATGACTCCAGGATGAACAATGTGAGATTAATTGTCATAAATGAGAATGAAGGAGTCAATAAAAATGACATGCAAAGAATTTGGGGAGAAGTAATCGCAGAAAACTTCCCAAATATGAGGAAACAATCCAACATTCAGGTCACCGAAGCAAACAGAACACCAAATAACTTCAACCCAAGTAAAACCAAGACATATAATAGTCAAGATCCCAGAAATCCAACACAATAATAATATACTGAAAGCTTCTAGAGAGAAGAAGCAGATCACAAAGGAAAACACATCAGAATTACAGCTGACTTCTCTACACAACCCATGAAGGCAAGGAGAGCATGGAGCAGAGTTCTTCAAGTCCTCTGTGAAAATAAATTCCAGCCCAGACTATTATACTCTGCAAAACTCTATTTCACTTTTGAAGGAGAGGTGAAATACTTCCACGACAAAAACAACTAAAGAATATCATGATGACAAAGCCATCCCTACAAAGTCTACTGAAAGAGGTTCTAGAGATCAAAATAAGCAGAACTCCACGAAAGAGAATGAAAGGAACCCACTAAAAAGGACAGACAATTAAACACAGGATAAAAAGGAGTAAACAACAGCAGGTAAATATCATGACAATCATAAATCAACACATTTCAATTATAACCATCAATGTAAACGGATTCAATTTACCAATTAAGAGAAATAGACTGGCACAGTAGATTAGGAAACTAAATCCAAGAATATGATGTATACAAGAAACACACTTAACTCAAAAGGATATTCATAGGCTCAAAGTCAAAGGATGGAAAACAATGCTACATGCCCCAGCACCTCAGAAAAAAGCAGGAGTAGCAATTCTGTTCTCAGACAGTCTCAACTTCAAATCAAGAATGATGTAATGAAATGAAGGTCACTAAATATTGGTCAGGGGAATAATTCAAGAGGAAGAGGTAACACTCATAAATATCTATGCACCAAACACAGAAGCCCCACTGTGTAAGACAAATCTTAGTGGACATCAAAAACCTAATATCTAAGACCACAATCTTAACAGGAGACCTTATAACCCCCTTATCTCAAAAAGATAGATCAACAAGACAAAAAATTAGCAAGGAAGTAGCAGAACTGAACCAGAGCTTGTAACAAATGGACCTGGTGCACATTTACAGAGTGTTCCACCCAACTACAGCTGAATACACACTTTTTTCAGCTGCACACGGGTCATTTTCCAAAATAGACCACATACTAGTCCAGAGGTCATGCTTAAGTATATGAAAGAAAACAGAAATTATCCCATGCATATTATCTGACCACAGTACAATGAAACTGGAACTAAACAACAAAAGAAACCAGAAAAACCCACTAAATTCATGGAAATTAAACAACACCCTACTCAGAAAACAATGGGTCACTGAAGAAATTAAACAAGAAATTCAATAATATCTATAACTCAATGAAAATTCAAGCACAATGTATCGGTATCTATGGGATGCGATGAAAGCAGTTCTTAGAGGGAAAATCATAGCTATGAACTCGCATATTAGGAAAACAGAACAGGAACAAATAAACACCCTAATGTTGCACCTCAGACATCTAGAAAAAGAAGAGCAAATGAAACCCAGAGCGCAAAGTTTGGAAAAAAATCATAGATGAGAGAAGAATTAATTCAATTGAGATGAAAAAAACAGTTCAAAGAATCCACAAATCAAAAAGGTAGTTTTTTGAAAAATGAAATAAAGTTGATAAGCCTCTAGCCAACCTCATCAAAAAGAGGAAGGAAAAAATTCAAGTACATGCAATAAGGAATGAAAAGGGTGAAATCACCACAGACCCAGTGGATTCAAAAGATTATCAATAGCTACTTTGAGAATCTTTACACTCAAAGAATAGAAGACACAGAAGAAATGGACCAATTCCCCAAAAGGTACAAATTACCAAAACTGAACCAAGAACATATAACAACTCTCAACAAGCCAATAACAGCCAACGAAATATGAAACGTAATAAAAAGCCTGCCGACAAAGAAAAGTCCAGGTCCTGATGGATTCACAGCTGAATTCTACAAGAAATTTATAGAAGATATAATTCCTACACTTCATAAACTCTTCAATGAAGTTGAAAAGGAAATAGTCCTCCCAAAAACATTTCTGGAGGCAAGTATTATCCTGATTCCAAAACCAGGGAAAGGCACAACTAAAAAGGAGAACTACAGGCCAATCTCCCTCATGAACATAGATGCAAAAATGCTCAATAAAATCCTAGCAAATAGAATACAGCTAATCATCAAGAAGATCATACACCAAGACCAGGTAGGATTAATCCCAGGGATGCAAGGATGGTTCAATAGTCAAAAATCTATAAATGTAATACACTATATTAATAGACTGAAATCTAAAAACCACATGATCATCTCAATTGATGCGGAGAAAGCTTTTGACAAAGTCCAACACTCATTCATGTTCAAAGTCCTACGGAACATTGGAATAGATGGACTATACCTTAACTTGATAAAAGCCATCCATGGCAATGCAAAAGCTCATATAATCCTAACTGAGGAAAAATTGAAATCTTTTACTCTTAAAGCAGGTATAAAACAGGATGTCCTCTATCATCCCTCCTATTCAATATAGATTTGGAAACATTAGCAACAGCCATTAGCAAAGAGGGAGAAATAAAAGGAATAACAATAGGTAATGAAGAAGTTAAATTACTACTATTTGAAGATGACATGATACTTTACTTGGAAGACCCCAAAAATTCCACCAAGAAACTACTAGAGCTGACACAGAAATTCAGTACCATAGCAGGATACAAAGTCAATACTCAAAAGTCAATAGCATTCCTCTACACAGATAACAAGCACACTGAAAGGGAGACAATAGAAATAGTACCTTTTATAATCGCACTGTGGAAAATGAAATACCTTGGAATTCACTTAACAAAGGAAGTCAAAGATCTTTTCACAGAAAATTACAACACCCTAAGAAAAGAGATTATAGAGGATTTCAGAAAATGGAAAGATATTCCATGCTCCTGGATAGGAAGAACCAACATCGTGAAGATGGCCATATTCCCAAAATAGCTGTACAGATTTAATGCAATCCCTATCAAATTGCCACCAACACACCTCTCAGACCTAGAGAAATTGTTCTTAAAATTTATTTGGAACAACAAACAACCTAGGATAGCAAAGGCAATCTTGGCTAATAAAGACAAGGCAAGAGGCATCAAAACTCCTGATTTGAAATTATACTACAAAGCGAATGTGATAAAATCAACATGGTATTGGCATCGAAATAGACCTGACAATCAGTGGAATAGATTAGAAGAGACATCTGCGATCGCACTCAGCCATCTGATCTTCGACAAAGGAGCCAAAGAAGCTCACTGGAAGAAAGACAGCCTCTTTAACAAATGGTACTGGAGAACCTGGCTTTCTACATGCTGAAAAGTAAAACTTGACCCAGCTCTATCACCATGCACTAAGCTAAAATCAAAATGCATTAAAGATCTAAACATTGAAACAGAAACACTCAATCTCCTGGAAGACAAAGTACGAGGAACTCTTGAAGACATAGGGGTAGGTAAAGAGTTCAGGAACAAACATATATTTGTACAGGAAACACTTGAAAGAATCAACAAATGGGATCAACTCCTCTTGAAGAGTTTCTACATATCAAAAGAAATTAACAAGAAAGTGAAAAGACAACCCACAAATTTTGAAAAAATCCTAATAAGCAATCAGACAAAGGTCTGCTGTCTAGAATATATAAAGAACTAAGATACAACACAGCCTTCAAATTTAAAGACCCAGTTCAGAAATGGGCAACTGAAATGAATACACACTTCTCAGAGGATGAAATTAAAGAAGCGAATAAATATATGAAAAAATGCTCCACAACACTAGCCATCCCTGAAATGCAAATAAAAACAACACTGAGATACTATCTCACTCCACAAAGAATGGCTATCATAAGGAAATGAACCAACAACAAATGTTGGAGAGGTTGTGGGGAAAAGAGAACACTTCTCCACTGCTGGTGGGAATGTAGACTGGTACAACCATTGTGGAGATCAGTGTGGAGACTCCTCAAAAGAGTAGGACCGAAAATCCCATTCAAGCTGGCTATCCCCCTACTGGTAATTTTCCTGGAGGAACTGAAAACATTGTATCATAGTGATATATGTGTACCTATGTTTATACCAGCGCAATGTGTGATAGCAAAATCTTGGAAACAACCAAGATGTCCATCACATGAGGAATGGTTGAAAAAGATGTGGTATTTCTATACAATGGAGTATTACTCAGCTATTAAGAATGATAAACTTGAAGCATTTATATGAAGTGGATGCCACTTGAATATATACTCATAAGTGAAATAAACCAAACACACACATGCAAATATTGTATAGTCTCCCTAGTATAAGCAGTCAAAAGAAGAAATAGAAATAGAAATGTACAACAACAAATAAAATGAATTGAGTCAGATAGTTAGGGCAAAATGAATGGCATATGCTTCCAGGTACTAATCAGCTTTTCTTCTGGATGGTTAACAACCCAAGTTCACAGATCAAAATTGAAGAAATAGAAGAGCTGCAAGGCCAGCCAACATTTTGGCCCTAGCCTTTCAAGGTCAACAAAGATTCAGGACATAGGAGAACCTGTTCTGTAACATCATGAAACTCAGTTGTGCCCCAAATTTTCTGAACAAGGAGATTATGGAGCCACAGAGGAAAGAGATAGATGATCTATAGTTGCCTGGGGAGAGTCACATGGAGAGAAAACTTTCTCTGAGGCTCTCACAGACAGCAAACTGGTCAAGCATTGTCCATGACTCATTCACATGGATGACACAGACAAAGGATCTACAGAGTAAGGTATTACAGGATTACAAGATAAACCCTGAGGGGACTCCACTGACCTCAACAGAAACAAAAGCTACATCTTTTGGTATATAGTTCTTGATCTATCTTGGTCTTAACCATCTAGCAGATAACTATAAAAATGAGGTATATAATGCACGGCCATAATAATAAGTTGAGTTGTAAATGGCTACAGTCAACAACTTCTTCAGAGAACTCACTATTATTGTGGAATGCTGAACTGTGTTGGATTGTGTTGCTGAGTTCAGGCACCTAAATTGGTTTAATGACAATGGAGTACTCATCTTTGTCAGGTCTAGACGAAAAAAATAAAAGGGTATGCAAGGGAAGAATCATGAAGTGTGTATATGAACAGTACAGTTTGGATGGATATGTCGTGCTTCTGCATAATTCTGTGAGTAGCGGGATTTGCACTGGTGGTGACACAAGATATTATGTCAGCCTCTAGTACCATGGACAACCACTAAGAAGATAACCAGGTAGAAAGTATTAATTATTGAATCTGTGATATAATTCAGCTATAAAAATAAAATAAGTATATAGCTACACTCTCTTAATTCACAAATTAGAGACATCTGCTATAATACTGTATGTAAATATAATACCATGTATGCACCTTGTATGATACCAAAACATTACAAAAACAGTTTGCAATGTATTAATTTATCAAATCTGTCCTGATGATTTGTCTTGAAACTGTCTCATTGCTATTTGTTCAATTAGATAATTTTTTTTTTTTAAAGTGCAGGTGCAAGGGCCAGCGGTTCAATCCCCGGCCTGCCATGCCAGCCCCGCTCCCAGGGCATGCTGAGATGGCAATCGAGACTGGGCATGGTGGTGTATGCCTAGCATCCCAACTCTTGGGAGACTATAAACAGGAGAGTCAGTACAAGTCCGACCTAGTAGTGAAACCCTGAACACCCTGTAGACCCTTCCCTAATATAAAAAAATGCTAATTCCAACATGCATTGCACTAGCTGCCCCTGAGAAACATGGCGGCTATCGCCCTCTGTCCTGTCTGATTACTCCTCCGCCTGTCACTTGGCACCAGCATGCAAACCCTACCCATAGGAATGTCCTGCTCCTCGCCTGGGTCATAAATCCTCTGAAGTCTGAAACAACTTTTATTATTAGTGTTATTTTGATGTTACCAACAAGCTCTGGTATGAGTCTCAGCATCAAATAAATACTAAACAAATGAACAAGGTCAATTAGCTGCCTCTCTCTGCCAACCTGGGAGGACTCGGCTCAGAGTTCTGGGCTGCCTTCAACTCAGAAACCAAAAGTTCTCCTGAACTCCACCTGCTGGAGAAACACACTGTTGCTTCTCCCTGTGACTGCCTATCCCTTTCAAGGCACAAGGAGCTGTCCTAGACCGGGGCACATATTTATATCTGTGCATGCAAAGTGACAGAGCTTCTGCGCAAGGCCAAGTGACTGAACAGACAGCTCCACAAAGGAGAACTTTGACCTCACCACTGCTGGACCTGGGTGCCTCGGCTACTCCTCAAGCGTCAGAGCAAACACTATGAGTGTCTTGCCCCTGCTCCCTCTCTGTGAAACCAAGGCCTGCAGCTAGAATGGGAGCTTCTTGGGAAGCCCACATGTCTGCCAGGGCATCCCCACATCAGTGAGAGCTCTGGATGCAGACCTTCACCTGACATAGAAGGTGGAAGGTAGAATAAATGAATGAGCAAATGCAAGGGCACCACACACTGGGGGATGTCCTCAGCCCCCTCAGCAACAGCCTCGTGCTCTCATCAGATGGCAGCTTCCATAGGGGCCTCTCTAAGAGCAGCACACAAGGCAGAAAAGATAAGAGTCCTAGAGGAGCCTTGCATGGTGTGCTGCCCTTCCATTTGCCCCATAACAGAATACCACTAAGAAGTCCTACTTTACAGAGCAAGGGGAAGAGGAAGGCTCAGCCTCCTCTGTACCCCATGGTGGCCCTGAGCCCCCAGCATTCAAAATATGAGAGAGATGCCCAGCTACCTTTCTCCTTCCCAAAAGGCTCAGTGAGGGCCGAGGGGACCCCCTGTGTGCGCACGAGACAGCCCCGCCCAGATTTGCAGGGATGCACGATCCTTCAGTGAGTGGAAGGCAGGATACATTCTTCCAGGTATGGCTCTGGGATGCCCGTTCTATAGTAGGGACATTTACACACACCTGGCATGGATAGAACAGTCAAGTAAGCAGGCAAAGCATGGCCTTGGTGCAGCCCTAACTAGTGGACACCTGTGTAGTCAAACTCAGAAGCGTGGCTTAAGTCTAAGCTTCTAAGGACTGAGAAGGCACAGGACACTTGAAACACTTGGGAGAATCTGGGTCACGCGCACAGTGATGATAGGCAGGGACACTGGAGCCTGTCCCCATTAGATGCAAGACTTGAAGGCCAGGGAGATAGCTCAGTGGAATAAGTGCTTGCCTGGCAAGCACAAGGGCCTGAGTTCAATCCCTGGTTCTGCCAATAAATAAATATAAATAAATAAATAGATGCAAGACTTGAGACAACTGACCTGGTCCTCTGCTTTAGTTTCCTCATCTGCCATGAGCTCAGCTTTCTGAATGCTGGGCCAGTTCACACACATTTGAAATGAAAGATGACTTTACTCCACTTAGCCAGTGGGGCTGGGGGCTAAATCAGCTGTCCTGAGAATTAAATATGCTAATATTGAGGTGTTCATCTCAATTGGCTGCTGCTGTAAACCAAACCACACCAAACATTTGCAGCTGCAGTCAGTCATTTGTTCATGACTTTCGTTCCATGTAGTTCTACTGGGCCAGAGATTCAAAGACAGACTCCCCGTAAGCCTTGCCACCAGCAGGAAAGGCTGGAGCAATTTGGGGCTGGCTGCACTTTTCTATCTTTCTTCACAATCTCTCTCCTTTCCAAGAATACAATGTACTAATTATTGTAAGTGTCCTACTAACATGTTTTGAAACTTTTTCATTGCTATTTCTTTCTCAATAAAATTAATTAAAACAATTTCCATATGTTGAACCATCCTTGCTTCCCTTGAATGAAACTTATTGGCCATGGTATAAATCTTCTTAATGATTTGCTGTTTCTATTTTTCTAGAATTTTATTGAGGATTTCTGCATCTATGTTTCTAGACTCCTCAGCTTCCTAGAAGGCAGCCATAGAAGCTGCCTGGTCTCTTAAGGCCAGGCCCACAATGTACGGCTTCCAATGCTTCACATGCTATTAATCAAGCCAAATCTAAGGTCAGCCCAGAATCGAGGCCAGGACTGGCTTCTGCATCTGAGAAGGGCTGCAATTGTTGGACAGTGTATGTGCAGACAGTCAACCACAGAGCTACATGGCAATGAGTGACAGGGAAGCCTCCTGTATAATCATGCTGATGAAGCAGAAGAGGAATGGTGTTCTTGACCTACACTGTCTCAAGTGATTATGAGCAGCACATAAAACACCAAGCTAGAGAAAGCTGGGTTGCAAATCCCAAAACCACTGTTGGTCACCTATATAATGCTCAGGAAATCACCTTACACTTAAAACACCCCGCTGCCTCTCTGCTGTCCTATACAGGAAAACATCATGCCTATAGACAGCGCATAGTAGGCATCTTGCCACTAGCATATGCATTATATTTCTAACGTGATTTGTCAAGTGGATGAACACAAGACCAGATAAGCACCCTGGCCCCAGGTGGCCCAGACCAGAACATCAGTTCCATGTGTACCCTACCACTCAATGCGACCACAAGTTTTCTGGCAGATATTCTGTGAACATAAGGCAATGCTTGCCTAAAACTATCACATCTCCTTCTACAACTACTGTTGCTGTTGCAACACACACACTCATTTCATTGAGTCACTTGTGGAAGCCGGATGCAGAGACAAGCAAGTTTATTCGGGGGCCAGCAGTGGGAACCCAATACATGACCAAGCACTGACACCAGAGGGCAAGAGGGGAGAATGGTTACACAGTTCTAGTTCCTGGTCTAAGGGGTGGCACTAACATGATTTAGTGCAGCTACAGAAGCATCACATGGGCTTGTGACAAAGGAATGGAGGTGTTCAATATTTTATATAGGGAACAAGGGATCTTATGACAAAGCATGGGGTGGTATCAGGCTAGGCAACTATGACAACATTTACAGGAAGGGAAGAGAAACTGAGGTTTTAAAATGGCACTAGAACACAAGATGACTTGGTAGAGTTTTCTTTCCCCATGTCACTGCCACTACTAAAACTTTTACTAGTACAAGTTTTTATAATAATTTGTAACCAAAACTTTAATCCCAAAGAGTCTCACAAAACATATTACAAATGATAGCATGAAACTTTTATTGTTAATTTCATTGTCATAGTTACTATGTATCAAAATATGTATCCACTGTCTTCTTTAATATTTTCCATAACTCTATGAAAGAGACAAAATTATAACCCCAAAATTACAGAAGAGATCTGGAAGTGCCCAGCAATGAGAAGACCTGCCCAAGTCTGTGCCTTCCAAGTGGCAAAACTGAGGGCTTTAGCCCAGGTAGTCAGACCTCAAGCAGGTGTCGTCACATTGCGGTCACCACTAAGGTATCCTGTCCTCATCGCTTGGTTTCCCTCACTGCATCAGGACCTCCCTGAAGGCTGAAAACAGTCCCTGCTCATTCCTGAGGCCTCAGAGTGCCTCGAAAGGCCTGGAGTGGAGCAGGTGCCCAGTGGAAGGTATCTGCACAGATGGGGTATGCAAGGGGTTACACACGGGGACATGTTCCCAACAGCATGAGCCAATTGAGAGAACAGCTAAGCCCTCAGTCAGGCCTCATTGCTTTGGTCAAAAAGACATCTAAACCCTGGCCCAGACACAAAGTTACCTGGTGGTTTAAGAAGAAACTAAATTGGTCATTGCTGACCATCACAAGTTGGTTTTGTGCAGATGCAACGAGACAGACTAAAGGTAACAAAGTGAATTGGAGGAATTTATCTTTTCAAAGCCCTCCTTGCCTTTCCCTCAGCCCATGTGTGCTGAATGCTTAAACTTGCCTCTGTGCAGTATAGAGCTTCCTTAATTTCTATGTCACCAGCGCTCCTGTAGGGAAATTCTTACTGAAGTCTCAGCTACCCGACACCACGCCTCCCTACCAGCATAGGGTGGGATGCACACTGACCTAAGCAAGGTGAGGAGGGCCTCCAGATGACACAGGTACCCTCTCCTCAATGACCCTCAGTTCCCAGGTGACAGCAACAGGGGACAGGTCACAGGTCATAGTGGAAGCCCACTCACAGTGTGCCCATGGAGGGTAGGTTTCCACACACATTGTACACAAGCCAGCAACAGGTCAGGGCATTCACTATGTGTTTACATACGTGAAATCCAAGGCTCAAGCCAAGGATTCACACAGTAAAAGGTGACATCTCAGCTCTAAATCACCACCTCCCACCCCAGCTTCTTTCTTCCTCAACTTGGAGAGGGCAAAAACAAGAAGAGGTCATTTCTGTGAATGTGGAAATAAAGATAGAACTAGGCCAGGGTAATATAGAATGCAAGCAAGTTCACCACCTTGGAAAATCAATATTTCTGAACTTACTTTTGGCACAAATAGTTCATAAGGAGAAAGAAGGAAATTTTTCAAATTTAGGAAACCTTCCAAGATGCTGGCAAAAACACTGATTCCTGGGCCTCATCCCTACATAAAGTGAATCAGTCACTCAGGCCCTGGCAATCTTCATTGTTAACAAGGCTTTCCCACCTCCAAGAATTCTAACTTAGCTCCAGGGTAAGGACCTCTGTGCTAGAGGCAAAGGAGGAGGTTCACTTCCCTCAAAAACCAAGAAGCCCTGGCCGGGCATGGTGGCGCATGCCTGTAATCCCAGCACTCAGGAGGCTGAGGCAGGAGGATTGTTATGAGTTCGAGACCAGCCTGAGCTACAAAGTGAGCTTAAGGCCAGCCTGAACTGCATAGTGAGACCCTGTCTCAAAAAGACCAAAAAATAAAAAATAAATAAATAAAAAAAACAAGAAGCCCTGAGATGAAATGGGGAAGGGACCCACCACACACCTGGCAAGGTGGACAGATGTTCTCTCTCCTTGGGAGGTCCCAGAGATGGTCTCCTGCAAGGAAACCTGAGCTGATCTTTCCTCAGTGTCAGTCATTAAACTAGCAGGTGCATCTCTCACTTTAAGAATCCCTAGAAGAGCCAACCAAATAGCTCAGTGAATTAAAGTGCCTGCAAGCAGGCGCAGGGGCTGGGGGTTCAATTCCCAGGCCTAGGGAGTTCAATTCCCAGGCTTGCTGTACCAGCCCTGCCCTCTGCCAGCCCTGCTCCCAGGGTGTGCTGAGATGACAACTGAGACAGGGTGTGGTGGCATACACCTGTAATCCCAGCTCTTGGGAGGCTGTAAACAGGCAGATCACTCAAGTATGATGCAGTAGCGAGACTATGAACACCTGTAGAACCTTTCCTAAAAATATAAGGGAAAAAAGAATCCCTAGACAATTCATTTGCCTGAAATTAGAAGGCTCTGTAGACAGAATTTTCTAGCACTGACTCTTCTCTAACTACCCTGCTTCCTCACATGGGGGAGCTAACTAAGAAAAGGGAAATGCCAATATATAATTTATTTAAAGCCTAAAGCATAAACTTATTCCTTCCACCATGTTTCTTTATGAGTCTTGGTTCCTGTTTCTTAGCATAGAGCAACAGACAGAATAGATTTCCACTAGATTTCTGGGAGTGCACTGCTGTAATTCTAGCACACTGTGGACAATAGCCTAAGGAGTTTGTTCCCTTCTAACTCAAACATTCAGTTCTCTGCTTTGTCAGTAATCTACTCCTTGTTTCACTTCTCCCCGTTCCTGCCATCTGGACCTGCCATCTGCCCACCTGATAGCAAACCTGAACAGAAAGCATATTGTTCACAAGCGGCTCTCTTTTCTTCTATTGCCAGGAGGATGTAAAGGTTCAGCTTTTAAAATGTTTCCAAAGTTGAAAAACGAGATCCATAAACTCACTACCCAGGGAAATGAAATTTTCCTGTGTGTAGATTTATCTATTTTTTTTTTTTTTACAATTTGTAGGAAGGAGGGGAAAAAACTATACAGAGTTTCATGCAATTTTTATCCTGTCATAAAGTGAAAAGTCATAGCCCATTTATAAGAGGAATTCTGACCACATTTGGGTTCCCTGGAAGAAGGCAGAAGCCAAAAATGCAAGAAGAGCTGGCAGTTCCTAGCATTACCCATTCTCTAAGATGTTTCACCATTTCCTGGAAAAAGAAGACTCTAAGAAAATTGTCTCCCTCCCAAGAAGACCACCACTTAGTACTGAAATGGTCATCACTTCGCTTCTTTTGCAAATCATGGCCGACAGGTTGCCAACAATCAGTGCTGGTGATGTGGGATTTTTTTCTGCTATGCAATGACCACTTAGGTCTGTGAATTGAAGCATGACACGCTTGCTTTGTCAAGTCTTTCAGCTGGGTCGGGGCTCCTGTAGCTTCACAAACTGAGCCAAGTCACCTCTTCTCAGGTGCCAAGACCTCTATGTGGAGAGCAATACTAGTTCTTTCAGTGATGAGCCGCAATATATTGCATGAACTAGAAGCTTTGAAAACAAGACCTCATGCCATGCATTCTTGGACCTCCATGGCATTATAAGTAAGGTTTGGGACAAGGCTACCAGATATAGTGAATCTTTACTGGGACTGTAGACAACCTTCTCCTTGGTGATTCCAACAACTGTTTTTTCTGTTACCCTGACAGAGCTTCTGGGAGTCACAAACTTATTATAACATTCACAGCTTGGCTCCTCAAGGACATCTCACCAATTCTCTGCTCTCTCAAGCCACTCCTACATCCCATGGTCACAGGCTGCAAAGACAACATGCTTTATCCAACTCGTGGCTCTCATGCCACTAAAGGTTAATCCTTCCTGTTATTGTCAACCACAACCATTCAGTAAGTATGTAAGATACACCAAGCACTCTTATAAACATTCGATAGACACAACACAGTGCCCTCAGACAGTGTCACCATTCCCAGTTTATAGAAGATGAAATGGAGAGCCAAAAAGCTAAGTAGTAGACCAGATGCTCCATAGCTACAGGGGCAGAGCCAAGATGCCACCAAGACTGTTGCATCTTCTCATCAAACACCACCACCCACCTTGCATGACAGGGTGCTTTTCTCTTTCTGCTCGCTGACTTAATAACTATTCAGAAGTTATATACTGCTTCAAAGCCTTTCCTTCCTCCATACCATAAACAATCATAACTCCTTTAAACATTTCTATTTAATTCTGTTTTAGTTCTCTCTCCACTATCCCTTTCTGAATTGTTCTAACTTTTCCACCTTTCTCAAGCATAAATGAGAAATATCGTCTTAATAAAAGCAACGGCAGTTTTTCAGAGTTATACCTTCCCAAGCCATAACATTCCAGCATCATGGCCAGCAAGATACCTCCCACAGATTTCTTGGATCTCACTCTAGACAACTTGTCTTGGGGTTGCTATGTTCTCAAGAAACCAGAAATGAGGGAAAAGTGAAGAAACATAGGGCAAAAGAACAGAGATAAAGCTGTCTAAATTAATTAAACAATCTGATGCATCAGGATGTAGTAGAATAATAGTACTCTATCATAACAATTTTAAAGCAATAGAATGCATCTTGAAAACTATAATTCAGCACTAATCTATTATTTGGGATAAAAGCTGACATCTTTATCCACTTGCAAAAGTTTCCCAAGGGCCAAGCTAATGATCACAGCGAAAGGCTGCCTCCTGAGGAAATTTCACATCTGCAAACTCAATTAAGGCCTTTGCAGGCATTATCGTGTGAAAGGGCTGAGATATTGCGGCCATCTCTCAGCTGAGGTTGAAGTGACAGGGCTGGAGCTCATTTCGAGGTTTTCTTGATCTCTAAATGCTTTTATAAAGTTTGCCCTTCTCCAGGCTATGGGCTTATTTATTGGCCCATCTGCTTTTTATTGGGCTTTTCGGGTTTTGCTTTTGCTTATAGCATGGGCTTCATTTACTGGGCTTCAGCAAATGTCCCTCCACATTTAGCAGTGATCCTGGCCTCCAAGAGAAACAACACAAGGCTGGGCCCAAAAGCAAGGACATGGAAATGATCCAACAACCTGTGTGCCTTCTGCAGGGGCCAAACTTTCCATTCATAGAAACCAAGAAATGAGACAAAAATCAGCCAGAATTTAATCCTCATAACAATTACTATCTTGTCAGGAGCATTAAAGGAGAATTCCAGATTTCACTCCACTTTCCAGGCACAGGGGAGCTCTGATCTCAGGCCATCTTTCTAGCTCTACCTTCATTCCACATGAAAGGAGTGCTTTGCTTTGATGTCATGTAAGCTAACTTTTATTGAATGTTGCTGTGTGCCAGGCGCTATGTACAAAGTCTTTCACATGGCTCAGCTTGAGTTATACCCAGTGGTAAATGAGAAAACTAAAGCCAAGAGGGGAGGGTCCAGCAGCACACAGCTCCCCAGCAAACAGCCCAAGTCTGTGGCCTCACCCTACCTCACAGGCCACCCCAGCCATCCTGCCCTAAACCCTTGCGCTACCAAATTTTGTCCAACTGACAAGGCTTAGCTCAAACCTCACTGCTTCAGGACACCATCTCTGAGCAGCACAAGGCCATTGTTAGTTCTCTCTTTGATCTCCCCCACTATCTGCTGTCACTATTTGCTGATTCTAGAAACTTCCCTCTACCTCAGATTCCAAACCTATAGCGGGCACTTTTCATCGATGTGACTCTCTGCTCCTGCATCTGTCACAATTACTAGCACCTGATGTGTGATGACCCTGGGGTCTCAGGGGTGATCCAATCATAGAACAACTCCCCATACTCATAGAATGGACCTAGAACTCAGACCAAGCATCTCATCTCTCTGAACTTTAGATTCCTTATTTTAGAACAAGAATAATATTAATAAAAAATAACGTCAATGATCTTCTGGGCTCAGCACATTATAGACAAAAAGTATAAAAGTGCATCATAGGGGACCAAACATCAGAGGTGTACAATACAGAGGGCTTCTGGGACTGCTAAGTTTTCCGTGTGCCAGTCTTATTTCCCTAACTAAACTATCAACATCCCAACATTGAGTGCTCACTCTTCATAGCAACTAAAATCAAAGAGCACTTAACTTGACTCAGGAGTCATGGCCCCCACAAACTTACTTTGTGGCCTGAATGAAACAGCTCCTGCACTTCCAGGAACAGACACAGGCAGGAGCTCACTGGTCCTTTGGTCCCTCCTTCCCTCTTTCCTTCCACTCAAATGACAGAAGCAGGACCTGTTGAGCAGAAAGAGGTTCACAAAGGCAGTCACAGTGGTGGAGCGCCTTGGCTTCTAACTAGATGTGTATGCAACACCCCAAAGGTTCTCTCAGTCTGCCTGAAACTGTTCCTCCTTAGGACAAGCAGGCCACAACTCATATCCTGGGGCCAGTCCAGCCCCTCTGGCATTTTCTCTCAGCTTCTGTTGGATTGTGAGTCTTCACCGAGCCATCCTTTGGTTGGGATTTACAAGCTGTAAAGGAAGACAGCAAAGCACCCCACAGGAAGTAGTTCTAATGTACCAGAAGCCTCCAGGTCCCTTGTGGTTACCTCCCATCATACAAAGATGCCCATGACCACCTGGGTTGGGCTTCTCCCAGGACATCTGTTTCCTACAGAAATGGGCAGGTGGGGAAATAGTGTTCATTGCAAACCCAGTCCCACCAGCAGCCAACACACTTTCCTGGTAGGGACTCAAGTGACCAAAGTTGTCTCCTCAGTGGGAAGACAAGGTCCCTCCCCCAAGGTTCTGCCTTGCCAGACCCCAATCCCTACCTTCCTTTCCAGGCATGATCCCCACAAGTTCCCTGCCCTCACATTCTGCAATCTAATCACACCAAACCTCACACCACCCCCTGAACACACCATTGCTAATTCTCTCCTGTGTCCTAGTCCCTCCCTTCTTTTCCACCTAGTAAATGTCCTCTCTAAGCAAGATTACCTCATACGAGGTAACTTAACCACTCCTCTTCCTCACTGACACTGTATCCATCCTATCCATTTGTGGGAAAATACAACAGTGTCCCCAAAGATATCACATGTCTACTGTGTCCCTAGCATACCACTGAACACCAAACACTTTGCATAATCTCACTCTCTTGTTTGGTAGATTATACAGCAATGGATCCATGCTCACACCCCTTACAGAGGAGGAGCTCATTCCTGATCAACTTGGCACCTATGAATTCTGCACCCTGGCTCTGTGGCTATGCACTAACTCCAATCTCAATCTCAACCTCAATCCCAATCTCAATCCGTGTGTGTGTGTGTGTGTGTGTGTGTGTGTGTGTGTGTGTGTGTGTGCGTGCGTGCGTGCTTTGTTCTTCCTCAGCACTGGGCAGCAGAGTTGCTCACCAAACCTCCAAATTGATCATGAGTAAGACCAGTGCTCCTGGAGAGAAGGCAAGCTCCAGAGTGTCAGCAGATCCTGAGAGAAATAACAGACTTGGTCACAGTGATACCCCCAAGAAAAGCCCACACCTATTGCAAACTACACAAAGTGTGGGGGTCTACTTGAAATATTACTTCACAGAAGACTCCAGTAGGAGAATAAACCCAGCACAGCACCTACTACAACAGTGTAGGTGAACATAGGGCCAGAGAATGTTTAAACGGGCTTCATTTCAGGAGTGGGTCTTTAAGTCTGAGCTACTGAGCAACTCCACTTCAGGGCTTCCAGTGTCAGCAGCCAACAAGGACTGAGTAAGAGTCAGCCATGGAAAATACTCTACAAAAGGGTGCAGGCTAGACACGGACAGGCTCTGTGCTATTTAGTGAAAATTCCAGGCCACTGGGTGAGGCTTTTAGAGGCAGCTGGGTCTGATAATGATGCCCTATGTCCACCAGTCTGAACCCTGCCTACATGCAGCAGAGACTGCAGGTCTCAGTGGTTTTCCCAAGTACAACATGAGCCTAATCCCAACCCTATAACAGAAGGCAGCACATCATCAAAAAGACCATACATCATGACCAAGCAGGCTTCCTTCCAGAAGCAGGAGGATGGCTCAATATGTGTCAGTCAATAAAAACACAGCACATAAACAGAAGCAAGGACAAAATTAACATGATCATCTCAATGGATGCCAAAAAAGCCTTCCACAAGATCTAATATTCATTCATGATTTAAAAAAAAAACCTGAAGAAGATACAGAAATCCCTTATCTCAATCTGATAAAAAGAAAACATTCATGACAAGCCTACTGCCACATATTAAATGGGGAAAAACTGAAAGTTTTTCTTCTACAGGATGAACAAGACATTGCAACTCTTATTCAACCTACTACTCAAGACATTAGCTAGGGCAATCAGACAAGAGAAATAAATAAAAGGGAAAGGAAGAAGTCCACTTATCAGTGTTTGCAGAAGACATGATCTTCTACATAGAATACCCCCAAAAAATTCTCCAGAAGATTCTTACAATGATCAATTTTTAGCAAGGAAGCAGGCTTCAAACTCAGTACACAAAAATAAATAGCTTTACTACATACCAACAGTGAAGTCACTCATAAAGAAATTAGGAAAACAATGCAATAAAGAAAAATTAAATGCTTAGAATTTAACCTAACTATAGAACTGAAAATACTCTGCAATGGAAACTACAGTCTCTGAAAAAGAGAGACCTCAAATCTACAGTGATACTATAGCACTACCACAAATATGAACCTGTGGATCAATGGAATAGAATTGAAAATAGAGGGAAAAAAATCCCACCATATTTAGCTATTTGAACTTTGAAAAATGTCTAAAACCATAGACTCTCCAACAAACGGAGAGTGGTAAAACTGGCTATTTACATGGAGAAGATTGAATCCAGACCCATGTGCTTTGTCATGCACTAAATTAAAATAAAAATGACCTGAAGATCTAAATATTAAATCAGAAATGCTTAACCTATTGAGGAAAGTAAGTAAAACTCTTTAAGGCCTAGACATAAGCAAGAACTCTTTGAACAGCATGCCAGTGACACAAGAAATAACACCAAGAGTCAGCAAAATGGGATCATATCAAATTTTTTAAAAAACTCCATACAGCAAAGGAAAAAATCAACAGAATGAAGAGACAATCTACAAAATTGGGAGGGGGGTTCCAGATAGTCTTCAGAGGACTGATAACTAGAATATAGAAAGAACTCAAGAAAATCAGACTCGCCAGAATAAACGACTCAATTGAAAATATGGGCAACTGAAATTAATAGGTACTTCTCAAAAGTACAAATGGACAGTAAATACATGAAAATCAGTTCATCATCACTGACCACTAGAGAAATGCAAATTACAATGATTCTGAGATTCCATCTTACTCTAGAAAGACTAACAATCATCAAGAAATCATGTAATAGATACTGGTGAGGTTTCAGAGCAGGAGGAAATCTTCTGTATTCTTGGTGGGAAGGCAAACTAACATAATCACCTTTAAAATCAGTCAAAACACTGCAACTAGAGAGCGCTTGATCCAGCTGTTCCTCTTCTAAGTGTCTTCCCCAAAGATCTCAAGCACCACACCACAGCAATACACGCATAGCCACACTCATAGCAGCACACTTCTAATAGCTAAGTCTCTGAAGTGGCCTGCATGTCCATCAACAGATGAATAAAGGAAATGTGTCATGTGGACATAGTGGAGTACTACTCTGCCATAAAGAGAGGTAAGCCTGAGTCATTTGTAGGAAAATAGATGCACCTTGAGACCACAACATTAAAGAAAACAATTCAGATACAGAAGCTTAAATGTTGATCGATTTCTCATGAGTAACCAAAAATATAAATAAAGAGCAAAATGAAAGATAGCTATTAAGAAGTAGGGAAGCAGAACATTTTCAGATTGGGAATAGCTCAAGAGGAGGAGGGAGGGAGAGGAAAGAGGTGGAAAGGAAGTGCATCGCTGTGGGGCACACGAAGCCCAACTTCCCGAAAGGAATATCATCATTACGTAGTACAAACATGGACTGATTAAAAATGAAAGCAGAGAGCCCAAGATACCGCACAAGTTTCTGCTCAGAAGAATAAAATAGATAAGGAAAAGCATGAATATCTTCTCATCAGAGTGTCACTAGTTCTGGAAACTTGTGGTGCTCAAGACCTGTTTACAAATTTAAATCCAACTTACAACGGTTGACACATGAGTCCACAAAACGAAGGCTTCCCATGGCCAAATCAGCCACAGAGATGCTTCTCTGGCATCATCACTCACTGGAACCCAGCAGGACTGCTGGTAAGGTCATCTTTCAGGGCTCTAAGAATGGGGAAGAGAAGTTGGAGATGTTAATCTCGCTTGCCAAAGTAAACAAACATGAACTGCCGAAGGAAAGCAAGAGATAAGAAAGGAATAGAAAGAGTCAGTGATATCCTGGAGGACTCGGTCCAAGCCAACCGAACAGTGTGCCCTCTGCCTGGCTGGACAAGCAGAGGTATCATTTATAAGCCCAGATTTCACCACCCTAAATGTTTTGAAAGGTGATGAGTTGTTTTAATCAACCTAGTGTATTCTTTCTCCCTCATGTCTGAGACAGCCATAAAATAGAAGGCAGCTCAATTTCTCTGTTTGGTTGATGTATTACTCTCTCTCCCAAGTTTTTCTCCTGAGAACATACCTCTATTATTACTTTTCCTCTCTGTCCTTATAATGAAAGTTTTGTAAACCATGTCTACTGCTTTTATTCCTGATCTGAAAGAGATGCTATTGAATAGACATGAGAGAAGATGATTTTTAAAACAAAGTATCATGCTCTTACAGGAGAAATACAATGCAAAATACAAAACTTGGATGTCCCTGCAATGATAAGGGCCTCTATCAAAAACCATAAAAGCCCCTATCAATTGAGAGTTCCCAAAGGAAAATAAAACAAAACCAGGAGGCAACTTGCCCTCCCTCACCTGGGCAATCTGTCTTCTGCTGCTTCATAGGTTACTTGCTGTGCTTCTTTATAGACTATACCCACATCTATCTCTGGCACTAGGTCAGCACACAATAAAAGTTTTATCATGATGAATAGTAATAATAATCATGCAAGGGGATAAAGTTTCAATCAATTTTCCACAACTTTATTAACCAGCTCCTTTGTACCTCCAGCAATGGAGTGTGAGGGAGTGATCAGAATGCCTCATCATCAGCCAGACGCGAGCCTCTGAGACGACTCACTTTTCTCTGCACTATCTTAGGACCTGTGCTGCTGTGTACAAAGTGTGCACCCTGCTAGAGAGGCCAGAAATGCCCCCAGCCATGTGAATGAGGAGGTGAGCTCAGCTAAGCCCAGCTGCACCCCGCCGTCCAGCCATCCCTGAAGGCACCAGGTATGTGAGTGAGGGGTTGCCACGGCCCTGGCCATGCCAGGACATGCAGCCAGCACATGAATGCCATTTACACAACACAACATACAACCTTAGCAAGATGTAGTAATGCGGGTATTAGTCATTTTCAGTTATTAGCATGCTTTGCAGAAAATGACTGTTTGATATCACTAGAAACCAAAGTTGAACCAAATGCCAAACATCTCAAGTTTGCTACATCCCTTGATTGCATTTAAAAGACTATAAATCAAAGAAGTTCAAAAGACACGAGGAGGTTAAGTCTGAATGGAAAGTCCTCCTCTTTCTATTATTTATAAAAATATATATTTCCTATTTCAGGCCACTGGAAAGGCAACAGCCCTAAAGTAACAAGCAGTCAACACCTATCTGTGCCTCTGAAGATCATTTCCCACAGAAAGACGCCAGGCTCCAAGTGGAAATGGCTGACTCAAGCTGGGGACTGGGACAGGCACGACGGGATTGACCTATCCTGTGCCAGGAAAGCAAGGCATGAGCTAAAGACAAATAGGGCCCTATTCCAAAGCCACAGGATCTAAACCAGGGAAAGGCACATCCTAGCTGCCATCAGGGAAGCAAAGAAATACAACAGTAGTGGATTAAATATACCAAATGCAGTTAGGCACTGCACTGATGTCCCAGTCACCTTTGAGAAGGGAGTCCCATAATATTATAATGGAGCTGAAAAATTCCAATTACCTAATGACATCACAGTAATAACATTGTAGTTCCGGGCACACCTCACATACTTTTTATAATGTGGATAAAAACAAACTCACTGCATTGGCAATCATATAAAAGTATAGTACATATAATTATATATAGTACAATATACTTGATAATGATAATAAACAACTATGGGACTAGCTTATGTGTCTACTATACAATACCTTTATCACTATTGTAGAGTGAACTCCTACTGACTAAAAAGTTTACTATAGGTCACCATGCTGTATTACCCCCACAGCAGCCTTATATGTCTTGAGTTCACTACATCCCTTGATTGCATCAATAGGCCAAAAGAACTGATTAACCTACACCAGCCGGGTTGTGTCAGTGCATTCTATTATGTCTCCATGGCAAGAAAATCACCTGCGATGCATTTCTCAGGATGTGCACCTCTTACATGATGCATGACTACACACATACAAATTCATGACTTATTTGTGCTGAAAAAAAAATCTCATTCATCACCACTGGAGGTTGCTAAGGCACCAATTTATTACTCCAAAATTTGATATTATGCAAAAACCAAACATTTGTCCTCCCTTTCCTGCTTAGACTATTTCAGAGCAATGGAAAGATTGTTGGGGGAATGTTCCTTTGTACAGAAAAATTCCAGTTAATAAGGACAAGAGGGAAAGAAAGGGTGAAGTTAGAATACCTCCATTTGCCAACGCTAATGAAATAATCAATTTATTCATTAATGCTAGAACTTACTGGCTAAAAGATTGATGGGGATATTTTAGTGGAATGATCAGGCTGCCATCACTTAAAAACACAAATCTACTTTTGCACCACTGAAAATAGAAGAATCACACACTATGTGACTCATGAATATTATAGTACAAACACATGGTTTCACTATAAATCTCTGAAGTGTTTTGTCTTTTTAAAAAATTGAACATGAATCTTCTCAATCTCTACATACAGCTACAATAACAGAAAACACTGGGAGCAGAGCAACAAGCTAAATGATAGAATGAAAAGGTCATCAATCATATCCAGAATGTAAAATATTCTGCTGGTAAGAGGACTAATACTTCATTCAAATCAGATATAAAGGCAATGGATGGCACAGCAGCTCTACCTTTTAGGTTTTCATCATGGCTATACTAGTTTACCTTCCTAAAAGTTCAGAAAGGTTCCCTTTCCTCTGCATCCTCATCATCACTTTTCATCTTGTTGACAGCAGTCATTCTGTGAAGTATGAAGTGATACGTCAGTATGACTTTATTTTGCATTCTCTAAGGACCAGTGAAGCGGAGCGATTTTTCATGGACCTATACCATGGTACATACTCAACAAGGCGATACCACCCAGCCTTCATACAGAAGCCCGGCCTGTCGGGACAACCTGGATGAAGCTAGAGTAAAATCAGCTAGGTAAAAACGATTAGGTACAAAAATATGAAGACTCTATGACATCACTTCTATGTGGGATGTTTAAAAAGCTGAATTTCTAGGGGGAGAAATGATGATGCCAAGAGGGTGGGAGTTGGGGAGAAGTGAGGAAATGAAGGACTGAAGGATTACTGGTCAAAGGGCACAAAGGCCCAGCTAGACAGGTGTACACTGAGAGATACTGAACACCAGGGCAACAGGAGTTGGTGACAATATATACTTCAAAGTAAGAGCACATTTCAGAGGTAAGACCACAAAAATGTCAAGTGATTAAGATGATTGATGGTAATTAGCTTGGCTAAATCACTCCAGCTTGTTTAAAGATATCAAAACATTATCTTGTTCTCCATAAAGGTAATGTCTTTATATTCGGTCAATTTATATAATTTTCTAGAAATTTAAGAAGGGAGACTGATAAAAGTATAAAAGGTATTTACAATACATGAATCATGTAAAAGTCCCATACAACTGATTGTTAAAATAATCTGAATTTCTAAAAAAGTCTTTACCAGTTTCTTAGCGAACAAAGTTAAACATTTACCTAGCCTATGACCCAGAAGCTCCACCCCTAGCTATCTACACAAAAGAAATGAGAACATACCCACAGAAAGACAAGTACAGAAAGTGCAGTTATTTTATTTAGACTAGCCAAAAGGCAGAGAGGAGAATGTCTACCGAAGGAAAATGAACAAGTTATAGAACGCTTCTACAATGAAGAGTTTGACTTTAATAAAAAAAAATGCACACACTACTCTTACCTGATACAGACTGCTCTCGCAGGAAATGCCAAGAGAAGGAATGCAAACACAAAATGTTTGTATATGACCCCACTTATGTGAAACTCTAGAATAGGTAAAACTGATCTACAGTGAAAAGAATCAGTAATCGGCTCTGGAAGGGAGGCCAAGAGGGAGAAGGGTGTTGGAAGATTTTTCTCAGGTAATGCCAATGCTCTGTACATGAAGAAGGCCATGGAGAACACACCTACATGCAGGTGTACAACTAATCAACTTGAACGTGTTTCTCTAAGCAAACTTTACCTGAGAAGACTACAAATACTGAACTTGAGTCAATAGGTTTTCTCATCCCAGTGAGATGGATTAAGAATCCTGAAACCACTTTCTGTGTAGTCAAGGCTTCAGCAATTAAGCAAATATATTGAAAGTGACGGTGACCAAGCCTCTCAAAAGTGAAGCAAGGATGTACTGCCATGGCAAGGGGAGCAGGAAGACTGTACCAGGCCTGACACATCAGGAGCAGCAAGCACTCTATTCTCGATTAAAAAGAGTAAGAGCCTCTCACAAAGGCCAACTTCCAAAACTGGAGCTGGGGGAACACAGGGCATCCTGGAACACAGGTTGAACCAGTAATTAACGAAGTTCTCAAACAACAGCTGAACATAAGAACAGATTCCATCGGCTCAATGAGAAGGCCACCAGTTGGGTCTAGGGAAACCTAAACAGCAAAGGTAAATAATAACCAAAGATAACACATAAGTAACACAGAGTTCACAGGTTCATACTGATGTAAACTGAGGAGTAAATAAACAATAAAAGACTTTATAGTCAAATGCTGACTCTTAAATACACAAAATGAGAACATAACAGTGGATCACTCTGGAAGGCTGAGGCAGAAAGTTCACAAATTCAAGCGCAACCCATGCAACTTAGTAATTTAATAAGAACTTGTCTCTAAACAAAAACTAAATAAAATCTCAGTGCAAAGGTCCAAGTTAATTCTCACATACACACACAAACAGTGGATGGTAAAACTTCTGCCTACCATTTGATGAAACCAGGACACTTACCAACGTATTTCCATAGTCTCCAACAGCTCATTAGGAATGAGCTATACCTTTTTGCTTCCTTTCCTGATCATGGAAAGGAAGGAGGTGAGCACTTTCCTCTACCACATGCTTCCGCAATGATACTCTGTCTCACTCTGGGCTCAAGGACAACACAGCAAACCATCCACGTATTTAGCCCTCTGAATCTATGAGCCAAAATCAATCTTTTCTCCTCTTCAATGTGTGTCTCGGACACCTCCATCACAGCGACAGAACATTTAGCATCTGGGAAGAACAAAAAGTCAGGAATCATGGAAGAGAAGAAAGGCCGAATGCCAGCAAGTGGTAGACCTGGGTGACGAATGCAGGGCACTTTCATTTACTTCCTTTTTAGTGTATAACTGAAGTAGTCCATTTAAAACCAAAAGATGACTAGACACATAATAAAGAATTCCCCAAAGTCATGGAGAGGGAAACTTGTGGCTTAGGACTTAGCTCCAGTTCCGCAGTGGTCCCAGCACAAGGCCTGAGTAGGTAACATCTACCAATGAGCACAGGGTGCTTGGCCTGAGCTGCCTCTGTTTGTCTCATGTTCAGAGCTATCAGGAGGTGTACTGGCCATGCAGGGATAGCAGACGTTACATTGGTCAAACAGCCAGGCCTGATTAGACCCAGCTACTCTGTGCAGCAGGAGCTCTATATGCAGACAGGTAACCCTCCTGGATAGCTAGGCCACTGGTCTCCACAGTGTCCTGCAGCAGGGCTGCATCCTGCATACATACCTTTTCATTTTCCAGCGATAGTCTTAGGAAGCAAGAAGGAGAAGGGGCTAAATCTGCACCACTGCAGAGGAAACAAATATAACAGGGATTTTTCCCTCCCAGGAAGAAATTACTTTCCAAATGCAATCATCAGTTTCCTGAGAGCCATTTGCACAACTCAGGTCCCTTTCTCCCCCCTCCCTACCCATCCCTGCACACACTGATTATCTCTGCTATGTCTGTAGCTTCATGCTTCTGGCCCCGGCAGAGCTTCCCCAGTGATGCCCAGGCCCTTTCTCCATCCTCAGAATGGGATAATGAGACGTCTAATTAAGGCAAGCTTTGGTAAACCCAGCTCCAGCAGATATAACCCAACTGGCAGCAAAAAGGGATGGATCACCTACAGGACCAAAGGCCACCACAGGAGCCCTGGAAACACACAGCTGGGAGGCAACAGCGTGGCCTCAAGCGAGCCAAGGAGAGGATCTAGAGGGCCTCTCAGGAGCCTGGTGACTACACAGCTTGTGGGTGTGCATGCTAAGTCACTATTGACCTTTCAGACTGCAGCTGGCCAAGCCAAGGAGACCACACAGGGTTGAAAGTGGCTCTCACCTAGGAAAGAACCCCTATCCCCACCTCCTAACACCTGCAAAGACACAAGGCTTGGTGATGCCTGAACAAAAAGAAAGAAATTAAGACAGTGTTGAAACCTCAACAAAAAGAGTAATTCTTTTTTTTTTTTTTTTTTTTTTTTTTTGTACCAGGGACTAAGCTCAGGACCCTGTGCTTGCCAGGCAAGCACTTGTTCTACTGAGCTATCTCCTCAGCCCCAGAAAAGTAATTCTAGAAATTTTCAATAATCTATTTTAATTTCTACTTCAAAGTCATTGTCACAAAACAGCATGTTACTGGCATAAAATAGCTATTGCGCCCAGTGAATAGAAGACAGAGAAACAAACCAATACAACTATAGTCATCTAATTTTTGACAAGTGAGCCAAAAATATACTTTGAGGAAAAGACAAAACCTTTACCAAGTCATGCTAATAAAACCAGCTATCCATATGTTGACTGAAATTACATTCCTACCTCTCGCTGTCTTACCTTTACTGTTGCTGAGACAAAATACCCAATACAAAATTAAAAGTAGGTTTATCTGGCTCAGAGTTTGTAGAGGATTCAGGCTATAGTTGCCGGCTCAGGGAGCCATGGCAGAAGGGCGTCACAGAGCAGGCAGGAGGCAGCACACAAGTGGCAGCAACAACTTCTCTCCCCTTTTCTTCCTTTTAGGCTGCCTGCCCTTCAGGTGTTGCCACCCGCGCCCAGGGTGGGTCTTCCCACTATCTGCGCACAGAACTAGGCTAAACCAGTCAGTACATTAAGTGAGTAGTCCCCCAACCTGAACTCTACACCGCACCCTCAATCCCAGCATTATTCCCCCTAGATGCAGCCACCTCCGAAAGACCACACTTGTCACCCCATGAGGCTTTTGGGAACAGCTAGACACAAACCATGATACTCGCCACACACGAAACTCAGTTCCAAAAGGATCCTAGACCTGAAACTGCCAAAAGAAAATCTAAGGGAAAGACACAGCCATAGGTGCAGGCATACACTTCCTAAACAGAATCCCAAAGTGTAGGAAATACTTTTGAATTCAACCAAATTTAAGTTTCTGCACAGCAAACTACAAAAGCAATACAGTGAAAGGACAGAATGTGGAAAAAAAAAATCTTTGCTAGTTCTCTTCTAGTAGAGGATTAATGTCAAGAATATAGTTTCCAAAAACTTAACACCAAAAAACCCAAATACCTCAATCAATAAATAGGCAAGTGAATTGAACTGACACTTCTTAAAAGCAGCACAAAGAGCCAATAATATAAAAAAATGTTAGGGCCGGCAAGATAGCTCAGCGATCTGAAGTGCCTGCTGAGGCCAACTTAGGCAGCCGCAGGGGACCGTGGTTCGATCCCTGGCACCACATGCAATGCCAGCCCCTCAGGGTGGGCTGAGCTGGCCAAAATTAATAAATAAAGTACTTCATTAAAAAAATGTTAAACATCTTTTACCACCAGGGAACTTCAAATTAAAGCTACCCTGAGATTCCATCTTACCCTACTTAGAAAGGGTATCCTCAGGAATAATGAAAACAATAAATGCTGGCAAGGATGAGGAGAGAAAGGAAGCCATCTGCCCTACTGGGGAGAGGGGCATGTAAATTAGTGCAACCACTATGGAAGCCAGGACAGACCAGGACAGAGCGTCCTCACACAATAATGGTGCCACCAATGGATCTGTCGGTAACACTTTTCAATGCACACCTACAAGAAGTAGAGTCAGCATGGCAAAGCGATGCACATGTTTATCACTGCAGCACAGTTCACAAAGCTAAGCCACGGAAACAGCAGCGGTACCTGTGGACAGGCGAGTGGAGGAAGAAAGCCTGACCTAGATCTAGATGGAAACACTGCTCAGCCAAAGAGAGGAATGAAATCATGCCACGTTCCCAAAACAATGGAACTGCAAGTTATCATATCACATAAAATAAGCCAAACTCAAAAAGTCAAGCTTCACAACTTCTCGCATATGTGAAATCTTGAAAAAAAAATAATAACATAAAGAGATGGTGAGAAAGTATAAAGGAGATGGTTGGAGGACAGGGAGAAAAGCAAGGGAGCGGGGAGGCAAGATGTGAAAGATGGAAAATAACTGAATGTGTTACACATATGTGCAAATATAGCAGACAAAACTGTTTGTGCACAGCTAATATCCACATTTTCTTAAATAGTGTGTGAAATGTTTGTTCACTTTATTTTTGGTTTTTTAAAGGACAGTGATAATCATCTCTGACACATTAAGGGCTAAGAGTTCAGAATACATTGTTTATTTAATTCCTCCTGAATGCTATGTGTATGCTTTTATTATCTCCACTCTTATAACATACTATCATTGTGTGTTGTACCATTCTGTGTGTTACAGATTATATTACAAATGTGTTCAGATACCTTTATTATCTCTGTGAAGAAACAAAACTGAAGCTCAAGTGACTTCATAAAGCTGCAAGCTAGCAAGTGTGAAGTGGAATTTGAAGCTAGATGAAGGAAGAGTCATGAGTCACTGACCTTCACCTCAGTCCCAGGTTACCACTGCCTCACGGGAACCAGGCCCAGTGTGGACAACACTCACCCAGGGCACCCACAGCTTGGTGATGGGAGACTCTGTCCAGGAAAACTTGGAATTCAGAAGAAGAATTGCAGACCTGGGGATGAGGCTGACACCGGGTACTTAGAAGGCCACCAGGAAAAGTACCACAAGAGTGGAGGAAAGGGATCATAGATAGCCAGGACTGCCTTTGAACCTGAAAGTGGTTTTTGTTGAAACTAGGGAAGAAAACACAACTCAGTGAAAAGGCCACTAAAGATTGCTTAGGATAAGAGAAATCACTCCTACTGTAGAGCACAGTGGGGTATCTATGGCCAACAATGATTAACTGTACATCGCACTCTAGCTAGTCAAAAGGATTCTATGTGTTCCCAACAAAAGGAATGATGAATATCTGAGGAGAGGGATATGCTAGTTTCCTTGATCTAACCATTACACATTCTATACATGTATTGAAATGCCACCACATAACCCATAAAGATGCACTAGTACTCTACATTGTTTGGAAATAAAAAGTACATTTTTAAGGGCAGGATCATTAGGACTCACTCTGCGTGTGGCTACCAGAGTCCTGTGGACAGTCAGGTGAGGAGCACTCTCAGTGTTCAGGTGGCGACAGCGGGCTTCTTGGAGGAAGGTGCCCCTACTGATCGCTGAGGGTAGCAAGATCCATGTAGGAGAAGGGGAGGAAACACCTTCAACTGACCATTAGGAGGAACAGCACTCAGAACACACTACATTCTCCTTTATAACCACACAAGTTCTGCTTCTGTTTTGTACATGTGCAGGGAGAGCTTCTGCTAATGGGACAGCATTTCACGGTGCACCCAGCATCAGTCACCTTTCTTGTGAAGACCCTGTCACTGGTCCATGATGACAGACAAGTACTTTTGCCACTTCACAGATGCAGGAGCTTAAGTTCACAGAGGAGCTATGAGGTGATCGCTTCACTTAAGAAAGACAAAATCAGTTTCAGAGCCAAATGGCCAGACACAAACTCAACCTCTGCCTTTGCAGGCACCAGGAGAGGAATGGCATGGGCTGATGGGCTTGAAGAGGTGTGTGGCTGCTTCTGGGGAGACAATAAGCTCCCAAGTGTTTCTTTAGCTCCTATGCTGATGTCACCACATGCAGGGGCAGCATCCCTGGCTGGTGGGTAAGAGCCAGGTGTGGGGAAAGAGAAAGAGCCCACTCACTTATATCAAGGCATTCATCCTGCTAACCCATGGGTGCATCTGCTACATCACTGGCTTTGAACTGGACTCACCCTACACCCCAGGTCTTAGTGGACACAGGCCTCATGATTATGAAGTATACAGTGGGGAAGGAGTGAACGACTGATCAATAACAGCACAAATACAGAATGACCTTCTAGATTAAGTGCTACAAAAGAAAAGAAGGGCCGGGAAGACGGCTCAGTAGAATAAGCACCTCCTTGGGAAGCACAAGGGCCTGAGTTCAATCCCCAGTTCCGAAAAAAAAAAAAATAAAGAAAGAAAAAAAAAAGTATACAAAAGAAAAGAACAAGGACCCTCTGACTAGAATGTGCTCCCTCCAAAATTCAAGTGTTGCCAGTGTAAGAGAATTCTGTTCTCCATAAATTACACAATGTGTGATATTCTGTTGCAGCAATGGCTAACAACAAACATTCAGAAGAGCTGCCACAAGGGTAGTAACAAAAGACTTTGTTGGGAAGAGAGCATAAGCAACAAGAGCCACAAGATGACTTTGGACAGGATAAAGCGGGCTTGAAGAACATTACCAAAGAGATACTTGGGGGGGGGGGGGTCGTCACAGCCTGAGGCAGGAGAGAGCTGTGAGAAGCCAGCAGAGGAGGTGGCAGCAGAGAGAAAGAGGAGGCCACAGAGGAGAAGACAGTCAGAATGGGGAGAACCTCTGTCACAGGCACATAGGGTTAAGGGCTATATGTCCAGGGATGCTTAATAGAACTGTGTTCTGAATGCCAACCTGTCTATTTTGTAGAAAGAAATCAAAAGACAATAAAGGTAAAAACAGAATAATTACAGAACCTGTGTGGGAAAGAAAGACAGGTTTCTGTTTGGACGTGGCAATAGGTACAGATGGAGACTGATTTGAGAAACTCAAGGGACTCCGCAACAGAAGAACATTTCAGGACGATGAAGACACAGCCCATGTGGCACTGCTGGCCACCTGCCCCCCATAGGTGGTTTCTGCCACGGCTTTTGGGATTCATAGAGAAGAAAACTGCCACGTCAGAGGTGACCTGAAGAACCCAAGGTTATCCAGCTGGATGCCTCCCCAGTGAGCATCAAAGGATGGCAACTCCACCACACACTCCTCAGAGCTCAGTGTCATCTGTGCATGAAACAAAGCCCACATTCTCATGACAAAACACACATTCTTTACTCAAAACTGATTGTAAACACAACCCATTTACCAGCAGTCTTTGTAGTCCTGGCTGTTCAAGTCCCTCTGAGTGACAGTGACGTAAGTCATGTATCTATTTCTCATTGTTCCCATGCAAATTTCCATAAACTTGGTGGTTTAGAACAACACAAATCCATACTCTTGCATTTCTTGAGACCAGAGGTCTGGAAGCAGTTTCACTGGCCTCACGGCAAGGTGTTGGCACAGTTAGCTCCTTCCAAGGGTCTAGGGCAGACTCCATGCCCGCGCTTTTCCCTACTCCTACATGCAGGCTTCATTGTTGGGTCACAGCTCCTTCCTCCATCTTCAGAGCCAGAAGCACAATGTCTCACTGCCGCTGCCCCACTGCCTTCTTGTATCTCCCTTTGTCTCCCTTTTATAAGGACACTTGTGGTTACATTTCAGTACAACTCGGATAACCTCTCCATCTCAAGATCTCCAGTTATAAAATTCTTCCCTCCACAGTTTCTTTGGCCACGTCAGGTAGCACTCATGAGTTCTAGTGATTAGGGCCCAGATCCTCTTTCAAGCCACTTTCAGGCCACCATAACCTCTGCTTATCTACAGCGAGAAGCAGCCAGGGCTCCAAGCCTCCAGACAACAGAGACAATTACCTGTTCACTTTTCTGAAGGCAATTGGGTTAGCATCAAAATGACTGGCCTTGGCTCAATTAAGGGCAGGCACAAGAAGCAGCAGGAAACAGAAGTCCACTACAGATGCTCTAAGAGGACTGGATTTGTGCTGAGTCAAGGACACTCATGCACCCTTTTGGAAATTATGTGCCCCCCCTTTGAGAATCCAGTGATATCTCTCAATGACCCCATCACCCCAAGGTGCATGGAGCCCCTGTATTCCATTGTGAACAATTCTAAGTGTTTCACAGATCAGCTGAAACTTTCCAAGGATAAACATGTGTTGTATACAGTTAAAGGAGACGCCATATCGCCAACTGGGTGTTCAGATCACACAGTGTCTCCATCTCTGTAGCTCCCTCTTGCTTAGATCAACAGAGATCAGCCTCCGGCTGGTTCTTATCCTAGATAGCTTAGCACATGCCTCAGAAACAGCCTCTGTTAATGAAAGCTGCAGCTGGAGTAGACACCCCCTTAAAAAAAACTATCAAAAATTCTGGAAAATCTAGATTCCCTCATAAAATTTAAATTTTTATAAACTGTACAACAAAATATACATGAGGGGAGGATATTTTATTTTCAGAATCCATCAGATACTTGCCTGAAACAAATAAAAGTAACTGTTACACTATAAGAAAAACACAGACAACCCTGTAGTAAAAGTGGGCAAAGATTTAAGGAGAGTGTTCATAAATAAGAATAAAACTAAACTTCTTGAATTATCTGAAAAATGCAAATTAAATCTATGAGATAACACCACAAACCACCATAAGGATCAAGTAAAACTCACGGGGCCAAAGAGATAGCTCAGCTGAATAAGTCCTTGCCTGGCAAGCTGAAGGTCCCTGAGTTCAATCTGTGGTACCAAACAAAGAGTCACAGATAATATCCAATGTTGGTTCGGAAAGGGACAGTGAAGAACTATCACCTGCTGTTTCCTAGGCTGGGAGTCTCCTCCAATATAATCACTCTTAGAGACAAAAGACAGTATCCAGTAAAGGTGAACATACATACACCACAACCCTATGCATCAAGCTGAAATAGGTACCTATGTTCATCAAAAGACATATGTAGAATGCTCATAATAGCATCACTCCATTTTTACTTTAAACAAACTATGGTAAAGACACACAAAGAAACTGACCATACAAACCAATTTTAACTGCACCATTCAGTAGCATTAAATTCATTGTACTGGTTGATACATTGCGTCAACTTGAGAAGTTTAGAAGTTTAATTAAATGACTCAGCAGGGAGCCAGGATTCTTGGTTTGTAAACATCCTTCTGTGCAAGAGGAGGAGATGGGCATTGTGTGAGTTCTACACCCCCAGCCCCAGGGGAGCTTGTTTACAATATAAGGAAGGGGAGAGAGGATGGCTAGAGGCCGGCAGCTGCTGCCCTTCTCTTTGCTTGCCTTTTTCTGCTCCCACCAACTTCTGCTGTCTGCCATGTGCCACTCTGCCTGGAAGCCAGACACAGATTAAAACCTCTACAAAGTGTGAGCTAAATAAAACTTTTCTTTCTGAATCTGGGGTGTCAGATATTTGGTCCCAGCAACCAGTGAGAAGTAACCAAGACACACATTCACATTATTATGCAAACATCACTATTCCTCTCTAGAATATAATCTTCCCAAATTGAACCATCATAGGCATTAAAGAATAATCTATTCCTTCCTGCCTAGCCAACACCGACTACCTTTCCACTTTCTGTCTTTGTGAGTAGGGTTAGCTCAGATGCAGCTCCTAGAAGTGGAATCATGTACTATGTGCCCTTCTGTTCTTTATTGCTTAGCATAATATCTGTGAAGGTCATACATGTCATGTTGTAACCTATGTCAGAATTTCCTTAAGGTTGAACAAGAGCCCACTGTATGCAAAAATCGTGATCTGTTTATCACCCATTGAGGGACCCTTGGACTGCTTCTGCTTTCTGCTATTTGTGAAGAATGCTGCCATAAATGTAGGTGTGCAAGTATCAGAACTCTATCTTTAATTCTTGGGGAATACGGTCGTGATAGATTTGATAATTCATACTCCTTTCCTTGGAGAAGCACCATTTCACACTCTCACCAGCAGAGCACAGACCTTACAGTTTCTCGATACCCTTACCAACACTTGTCATTACCTGGCAAAGCAGACTCACACACGATGTCATCTGAGGTGTGAAGCACACTGTGGCATCTGTGGATTTGCTTTGCATTTCCCTAATCATTAGGGATATTGGTCATCTTTTATCTGCTTCTCTGTTACTTTCATAGCTTCTTTATTGAAATGTCTTCACCCTTCTGTTTAATGGGCTGTAAGATTTGGGGTATTGTCTAAACTCCTTATTCATTCTTAATGTTATATATCATTTGAAAAACTTTCTCCCATTCAGTATGTTGCCTTTTTGCTAAAAATGATCTTCAAACAGTTTCACAATATCTATTTTACATTTTAGATCTCATTTCAGCTTCTTACACTAGAGAGACAATGTGATGTTTACTCATGCAGGCCTGATTTATTTCATTTACGAGCATAGTCTCTAGTTGCATACATTTACCTATAAAATCCTCAAGTTTATTCTTCTTTATAGCTGAGTACTAAAGAATGAGCAATGGGTATGAGGGAAAAGAGAAAAGGAGGAAGGGAAAATATATATTATACACAAGATAGCTAAGATAATTATACTAGTAACTTCTTTTTTTAAAAAAAAAGACACGTTTGTTCCGCGTCATGATCATACTATTACATTTAGCAATCAACAGCATGAGTGCAAAAAACGGTCTACATTAAAACCCTTTGTTGGAATGTTTTACACTTTCCACAGAACAGAAACTAAAATAACCTGTTACACAATTAGTCAAAAATACAGTCCTCGACTTTTGGCTCATAAGCGTGAGTTTTGTCTAAAACATGTCTTCTTCGTAGCAGCCGATCCCTGCCACCACTGCGCTTGGCTGAGTTCACAAATCTCTTGTAACCTGTAGCTTCCCCGTCACTTCTCTGGCCCTCCTCTCCTGCTAAGCTTTGTTTCCTGGAAGTGTTTAAAACCTTCTGCCACTGCAGTAGCTACTGCTGCTGCTGGAGCCACCATAGCCACCTGGATTTCATGGTTGGGTAAAATATTGGCCTCCTACCACCATAGGGCCCAGAGCTTCTGCCTCTAAAGTTTCCTCCCTTCATGGGTCTGAAATTTGAAGTCTGACTATCGTAATTGCCACATTCATTATAGCTTCTACCACCTCCATAATTGCTTCCATCATTACCAAATCCACTGTAGCCATCTCCATGTCACCATATCCACTGCCACCAAAGCCACTTAAATTTCAAAACTGCCATTGCCACCAAAACCACCTCCATGACCACCACCAAAATTTTCACTTCATCCTCTTTGGCTAGATGAAGCACTGGCCATCTCCTGTTTGAACAGGGCTTTCCTCACTTCACAGCTGTGGCCATTCACAGTGCACTATTTTTGAATGACCATCTTCTCCACAGAATCATGGTCATCAAAGGTTGCAAAAGCAAAGCCCCTCTTTTTTCCACTGCCTCTGTTGGTTACAATTTCAATCACTTCAATTTTCTATATTGCTCAAAATAATCTCACAGGTGATGTTCTCGAGTATCTTCTCTGATGCCACCAACAAAGCTCTTCTTCACCATTAAGTGGGCACCTTGTCTTTGAGAATCTTCTCTTGAGACAGCTATCTTTGATTCCACAGCTCTTCCATCCACTTTGTGTGGCCTTCCACTCATGGCTGCATCCACCTCCTCCACAGTGGCATAAGTGAGAAACCTAAAGCCTCTGGAATGCTTGGTGTTTGGGTCTCTCCTTACCACACAGGCTGTGAGTGTCCCCCACTGCTCAGAGTGGCTCCTCAGACTCTCATCACTTGCTTCCAAGCTCAGCCCTCCACTACAGAGCTTCTGTAGCTGCTCAGGCTCCTTGGGAGACTCTGACTTAAACATGACAGCAGTCAGAAGAGAGACTGACAAGGCTTTCTCTGCAGTGTCTGCAAGCAGAAAGATACACTAGTAATTTCTATTGATTCACCGAAAGGAATAGTCAGTGCTTATATTGTTTGAATAGTTTAGCATGCCTGTATCTGGTAATCTGAGCAACTAGTTTGAAGGTAACAACATGTAGTAGCCATTGTTAATTTCCTAGCCTCTTGTTTTGAAATTGTGTGACATTTTTATTGTTTTTCTCTCTTAAAGACAAACAAACAAAGAAAAGAATGATCTTTGGTTCTCCAAACTTGGCCCCTTACCTGTAGCCAGTGTTCTTACTTTTCCCTTTGGTGCCTGTGCTTCCAGTGTCCTAGCCAAGTAACACGGTTGAAAATCTGTTGCCATCAAATCCTGCCCTATGGTCTCTTCTAAGAATTTTATACTTTTAGCTTTTATATTTAGGTCATCATGTAAGTAATTTTCATGCACAGTTTACAGTAAAGGCCTAAGTTCACTCCTATTCATGTGGATATCTAGTTTTCTCAGCATCAACTTATTCAGAAAAGCTGCCCTTACCCAATTGAGTGGGAGGGGCACCCATGTCAGAAATTCATTTGGCCATAGGCATGTTTTTATGTCTAGGTATTCTACCCTACCCTACCCTACCCTACCTTACCCTACCCTATCTCAGTATGCTATGTGTTAGTGACTCTCCCATCTCTGGGACAAAATACCTGAAAGTTAGAGGCAAGGTTTCTTGGCTCACAGTTTGGGGCCACAGCCTTTCTTTCAAGGTTGGCTTCAAAGCAATAATAGCATAGCAAAGGAAAGATGCT